>JANRGW010048435.1:0-12050 GCA_024733675.1 Psilopsiagon aymara
GGCTTTCCTGGGACAGCCTTGGCAGGGCCATGGTGAGGTAGGTCATTCCTTGGGAGCCCTTGATGTGGGCTCCTGACAGCCATCCTGGCCCTGAGCACCTTGGGGCTTGTGCGATGGACCTTTGATGGGCTGGTGGACCTGGAGACAGCCAGGGCAAGGTATTATTTGGGGTACCCCTCCTGCTATTACTGCTCTATACTCCTTTGTAGACGTGCAGATGAGCTTTATCACATAACAGAAAGTCTTGCAGATATTGGGAGACCACCCTCAGACTGTAAAGGGTAGCTGGTGTTCGGAGAGGTCCTAGTACGCTTTTTTCCCCTTCTGCTTCATGGGCACCCCTTCCAACTATTCACAGCAAATATAAAAGGAGCAAGAGAGGTCAACACAGAAAGAACAAAGAGGTCATGGGAATAAAGTTATCCAAACACATGTATGAAAAATGTCCTAAATGCTTTTAGTAACTTAAGTACACTTGCTAAAATAGCCTCCAAAGTAACCAGCCTTACATAAGCACTTGCTGTTTGCTTATTGGATCTGGCACAACCCTTTCACCACAATGTAAGATTGTCTTAAAAGCAATCAGAAGTCTTATATTGTGGGAAGATTTAAATGCCATTCAGTAAATTGTCATGCAAAAAACCTTACTCTCTGTTAAGAGTGAAATGCTGCATCATAATAACAAGTTAATGTATGATGATCATTCAAAATCTGACAGGATTCAGTTTTTACTCCTAAGCCTCTTGAAACTGCACAATGACCAGCATATGAATTGCACAAAACAAAAAAAAAAAGAAGGTATTTTTGTGAGCAGGTTTAGTATCTTTATGTTTCTCTGACATATGCCAATATATAATCAATCTGTGAATCATTCCCACACAGTGAACTGTGACTGTGTCTTTTGTTATAAGTGCAGCAACAATCAAACAGAAGAAAAAAAATCTGTCTCCTCAGTTCAAGAATTCAAGAGACAAACAATTGCAAAAGCAAAGGATCTTAACTAGTCCCCTACGTTCCAATGTCAGTTCCCGCATTTTCCTTTGATAATTATGAAGATTTCAAAAGATTATATGGACTCAGTTATAAAAAAGTATTGCTTTGTTCGTTTTTTGTTTGTTTGTTTTTGTTTTGTTGTTGTTTTCCCTTTCCTTCTGGGGCTATAATAAGTCTAGGTTTATGATTCAAAAGAGCAGTACCAGCATGGGATATGTAGGTTGCTTCATAAGCTTCTTAATAGAAAATACGTAAAGTGAATATTTATTCTGCTGTTCTGATCATCCTGATCTTCTGAGGCTCTCTAATGGGACGGAATAGCAGGAATCACTGCCAATAAAGGTCAAAATGCCTTAGTTGAATAAAATCTTGCCCATTTTTACAACTATTTTAGAAAGAATAGAACATGCGTAATGAACAGGAGGTATGCCATCACTCTGATGGCATATTAAAAAGGGCTAAATCAGGAGTCATGAAGCATGTGGAAAAAAGGGCTTCTGAATACAGCCCAATATATTAAATAAGGAGGAGGCAAGGTTCCTTTATCACAGGCTGTGTCAACCATGGGGGCCATCAGCCTGTAACTGTATGAAGTTCTTGACATTTTGAGCTCATAGGGACTTGCATGAAAGCAGCCATGCTGATGATACAAACTACAGTCAATTTTTGAAGCATTTTGAATACCTAACATGCCTATTTTTGGAGATAAAAAATGCAGCTCAACAATTTGCCACAGGAATCAAGGAAGATACTGGATTTGCCATTTCAAGACAGACAGGCTCCAAGACAGTGGAAACAAAGGCAGCCTCTTAACTTCTGACTGCTTCATTACATAGCAGAGTATGTCATCCTTGGCTGTTCATCTATTCAACTTCTAATTAATCTCAGTGGAATGGAAATCTGCCTAAGAATCTGCTGAGACATGGGAAGGACAGGGGGAATACTAAAACTGCTCTAACATTTTCTTTGCGAAGTCTTGAACTTGCTTTCATATTAAAAAATAAGTTTTAAAAAAGTTAGTGTTAGGCACGCAGAATGTTTATTTTCAGTGGAAGAAGACGGCACTGGCAGGCAGACATCACCTATTTGACAAGCATGTGATCCAAGCTAACATTTCTTCTCCTAAAGGAAGAAGTGAATACAAGTCAACAGAGCAAAGTTTAAGCTTCACTGCAGCACCAAAGCTGGCAGGGATAGTCTGCCTCAATCTGCTTTTCCTGCGCCATCCAGGCAACTCCCCCTTCCTCCAACCCCTGCCTCAAAATTGGGCTGAGAAAGAATGACTTAAAAAAAACCTGTCCCCATGTCATCTTCCTTAAGAAGAAGCTAAAAACCTAACCAGACCAGAGGGGAGGGGCAGAATGTGGAGCCTCCCCTTAGTATTACTTTTATTATAGTTATTTTAAAATCCATTTGGTGTGGAAAATAGTCCTCAGTGCTTATCCTCTGTCCCACTGTTAAAAGGCCAGGCTGCTAGTGGGTTTTTTTTTTAGCACACATCCTTTACAGTATGAATTGCAGCTGCCATGCTGGACCTCCCGGCATCATATGGCAGGCACCAGCCACAGGAGACTCATCAAGCCCTTAACATCTGCAGATAAATGACACTTTCCCCCCCATGTCTTGCTTTTAGTTCAGGCCTGTTCAAAAAGCTTCTCTAAACAGCAGTTTTTAACAGTTTTGGTCTCAGCTCTTGCTTTTGCAAGTGAAGCTCATGTACACCCTGAAGGAAGGGTAAAGAACATGTAGAAGGTGAAGGTGAAGAAGCAATTTTTCTGCACAAACAACACCCAGCTATTGATTTCTTTGAAAAACACTATTCTGTCCAAACATTACAATGCAGCTGAAAAGGAAACCTCCTGAAATACAACAATAGGAGATGTGAGTGAATTTCGGGGATACTTGTTTTATTGGAAAATAGCTTACAACTGACACGATATCAATGAATGGTGTGCTAGGCCTGAGGTTAAGAGTAGTGTCATCCTAGATGGAGGTCAGGGGCAGGACCACCTAGGAAGCACTAGTGATATCTGCCAGGCTCCAGGAACAAGCACGGACAGGACAGGCAGATTCTCCCAACAGGTGGGAAATAACTCGGGAAGAAACATACTGGTTGTCTTAACAGAAGATTAAGGGTTGTATAATGCAGAAACCTTCAATCCTCTCTTCTTGGTGTTCTGTGTTTGATGGACTCATGGATGCAGGCAAGAAGTTACAGGTGGCACAGCTCTTGTGAATAAGCAGAACAATAAACCAGCCCTATCCCTATGGTAGGTTTACAGAAAACAACTGCAGAGCTGCGTGTCAGGTGTGGTCTGCTCTGCAAGGGCAGGGGAGCTGGAACTGAGGTGTCAGGATGCTGCTGGGGTAGTGCCCTTCAGAGCAGGACTCATCCTGGTGACCAAGTCAGGGGAGCAGGGAGGATCTGATGACAGCTGCCTGGGTCAGATGGGGTCCAGGGGCCACCCAGCAGACCTGCTGAGATGGAGTTAGGTTCAACGTCAACCCAGAAAGTCAAGTCACTCAGCTCTTTTCAAGACACCACAGCTGATCTGCTATTCCTCTGGTATGCTGTTTCCTCTTCCTGCTGGGGAAAAGGACTAAATACTAGAAATATAATTGCTAATTATATATTTTTAGCTCTGAATATGATTTTGACATTTTCTATAATTTTGCATGTGATTAATTGGAAAGGTATCAAAGCACGGTGCCATTAAAAAAGTGAAGACTATTATATTTTTTAATGATGGGAAGAAGGAAAAGTATTCCATTTCGATTGATTCAGGAACTACACACAGGGTGAAAAATTAAAGCTAAGCGGTTGAAGAAAGGGAAGGGAGGGCTTAGTGGAAGGAAAGCAGACTTACACCAAAAATGTGCTTCCTCTCTATTTTCAACATCCTCTTTTTCTTTCTCTTGGCATTGAATTCTTTACTAAGACTTTTCCCCATGTATCATGATAGCTAGCTTTGGTTTTTTTTTCAGACATTTTACTTATTTGTGATAACATTTCAACAGGCAGTCTTACCTCCTATGGAAGACAGCACATACTCAAAAAATGACAAAATCCAGACATCTTTTCTATCTTACATACTAAAAGTCTGCATAGATACGTGCTGGTAAGCACATATGGACTGTGTACACACACACAAAGGCAGGAATAGCTGTCTCACCAGCTTTCTCAGAGCTGGATGATCCTGGTCCAGAATCTGAGCTGCTCTTTTCCATTATGTGGTGCATCAGAAATTATTTCCTACCTCCTGCCAAACTCCTCCATCTGAAAAATTACTTTTACATATGCCGCTGCTGCTTCAAATGTCCAGGCAATTCCTTCTTCTGTGGTCTCATAAATCCAGACTCTGGATTATTTTCTGGGATTTTTTAGTGCAAGCCTTTTGAGACCACAACACATGTGCATTCCCTGTGTGTGTTTGTGTGCTCTAGTTGCACCAGCATAAGAGTGTAAAGGAGAACAATGTTTTATTTTGCACCTGGATCTTCAAGTCAGTGGTGGGTTGCAAAGAGGTGACCCGAGGAACAGAGGTCCTGAACACCTTTCATATTTTTGCATCCCTGTTCTATGCCCACAGAAGTTGGTGTATGGCTCATGTTGTGTTCAGTAAATCCTGGGCTGGCACAGAATGGCCCTTTCTCCTATGGGGGCCTGTATCTCCAGTAGATAACACAATGTGCTCTTAAGCTGCTGATCATGATCAAGTGACAGTTGGCACTGTATGTATCTGAGGTTCCATCTTCCACATCAGAACTGTGGTATGATTCTGCAGAGAGGATGATAGTGCAAAGGACAGGAATGTACTATAGGTGTAGATAAAATACCTAACAAATTCAGTAACTTTTGGGAGAGAGAGGATATAGTATGCATAGGAAATAAAGGAAAACTTTCCTCCCTTAAAGAAGGAATTGTATTCTTCAAAATACAATAGTGAGTTGATTCTTCCCCAAATGAGAATCTTGTATCTGTAATTATATACAGAGGTTCTCTTGAATTTTCAATACTGGCATTTGTTATGCCCTGCCACAATGTCCTATTCACAGTCTGTGTGGTCATGTACTGCATATACAGAAAAACAATATGCCGGATAAGAAGTTTTATTGTTTCTTTTCTTCCTGCCAGCTTTCAGACCTCTGGAGTTGCCTGGAAAGGAGTGCCTTCCTCACTCAGGTGTCAACCACCAGTCCTACATGTGGGGGAAAGAAGAAACTTAGGTTAAAGAAGCAGGTGGTGGTTAGTGAGGATTTCAGCTAACAACAAATTGAGTTTTCAAATAGGGAAACCTGTTCAAATTGCTCGTTCTCCTCTATGTGTTGCTATGCTGTAGTTATTGGCCAGTCTGTCTCAGAGGCTATAGGTGATGTAAGGAGAGTTTATAGTTGAGAATCGTCAAGCTAACATGCATTGGATCATCCGAGGAAGGTAGTGAGTTCTGCATGTCTTTTCTCTTTTGTCAGAATCTATGCCAGACTGTTTCTCCTAAAATGCTGAGTTCTGCATTTTGTCTTGAGGTTGGGATTTTGATGTTTCAGTCCTGGTCTAAGAGTGGCACACGGCATCTCACACCATTCCTGTAAGTTCAGTGTACAGCTCCTCAGTGTTAACAAGCAGTGCTGAGCTATACCTGTGGAATATTTCAGTCAGACAACTTCAGAAACAATGAAGAGCTTGAATTGGGTCCTTTGAATGTGTGTTAAGGCCAGGAAGTGGCTGTTCTCATGGAATCAGAGGTTGAACCTTTATTTTTAAATCATTTACTTAACATAGCATCCTGCGTAGGAAGACAGTCTGTTAAGGTGCTGAGCACTCACCTGTAGTTTTTCAAGCATTGGATATGTGTGGAAAGTGCTCGCTCACTTTCAAGGAAATGACCTAGAGATTCTTCTCTGACATGCAGTGATGTTACAGAAGGCAGTAAAATTCTGTTTAGAGCAAGCGCTCTGAAAGCCTTTCCTTCAAAATTCTTTCAAGTCAATGGGACAATTTCCTCTACCACAAAATAAAGACCTCATTTGGATCTTGAATTTCACTGAGTTGTTCTAGAGCTTGACATTATAAAAAGATCCATTTGGAAGCAGATAAACACATAAATATTTGCAGTTACTTCTTTCTTTTTGTGTGTGATGTGTGCTTTAGTTTTGAATTCAGTGGAGATGAAAATAAGAGAAAAAAAGCAGACACTTATTTAATCAGATTCAAATTTTTCTTCAACTAACTTAATGATTAACTTAATACAATAACAGAGAAATTATTTTAATTGAAGATTTATGTTAAATACCATTTAACTGAATATAGGGATGCTTATTTAAGGAACAGATGCTCCTAGGTCTTGTTTGTTACCTTAAGCTATTGATGAAGGCATTTGAATATACTACTTTGTAGAAGTCATGAATCTTCAGAGTTTTGAAATATGGCCTGATAAAGTCCAAGATTGATCTCAAAAAATACAATTTAATCTAATTATGAAGAACATGAACAAAAAGCTGTATTTGGAAACAGTTACTTAAAGTAATTTCTTTTTCATTTTGGGAAAGCAACTCTTGCAGTTTCAGCACATCTGTGCCATAAATAACTCTTAAGAAATCTCACCCAATTCTTGAAGGTTTTATGATTCATACATTCATAGTTTTAAAGCCAGAGAGACCGTTAAATCATCCAGCCAGTCCTACATAACAAAGCCCAGGGAATTCCATGCAGTTACTATTACACTGAGTCCAACAGCACAGGCTGTGGGCTTAAGCCTACCTCTGCAACAGTATTCTGATTTGCCTGGACAGCTGTAGGAGATGGAGAACATGCCCCTTTCATGATTAGTTCATGCAGTGATTAATCTGCGATGTTTAACACATATATCCTATTTCTAATTTTAACATGTCTGCCTTAATTTGGCAGCTCTCAGTTTTCATTCCCTGGAAGGCGTTGCACCTGAAAAATGTGTATGGTTTTAGGAAGAGAAGATGTCAATGGCCATCAGTAAATCACAATTCCCACTGAAAACTAACAAGGTTTTTGATGAGTGTCTAGGGATTTGTTAATGTATCTATACATTAAAGTTGTATGTGACTGACCGTTCATCCAAAATCACAGTCAGTTCCAACCACTGGATTTTTCAAGTCTAGAATCAGAGTGGTGTGAAAGAGATATGATTCCCTTACTATTATCATTTGCTGTAGGGGTGGGTACTGGGGCAAAGAAGAGGCCAACTCTGCTTCTCAAGACATTTGTAGAAACTAGAATTTTTTAATTTAAAGTTAATAACTCTGGAAAACTGGAATAATTCATTCACTGGAAGCTGCTGCTACAGATAAGGAAAAAAAAAAAAGAATTACAATGTAATGAATTTAATTTTTTCTTGGAGGCATGAGAAATGAAGCTTTTCAGGAATCCTACGGTGTCCAGGAGAGACTTACAAAAGCAGAGCTGAACTTTTCTTAAAATGAATCAATAGTCCTCATTGCATCGAATTGACTGTTAGAAAAGGACAGTAGGCGTACCTGGGGAAAGTTACGGAGCAAATGCAGCGCGACCCACCGCAGTTTTTCCGTGCAGGTATTTGTTAATCCACTAGGGAGAGCTCATGCACCGTGGTCTTCTGACAGCAAGCGGCTGTTGCAGTACTGTCCTGTAAGGTCTGGAGAATGTGCATTTAATATTTAAAAAGTCAGAATACATCAGGGGATAGTTGGGATGTTTCTGCCTTTAGCCTTCTTGTAATCGCGTTTCCCACATTCTTTCTGAAGTGTAAGATGTGATAACAAAACCAAAACAGGGTCTACATCTGTTGTGTACATTTTGTTTTTTCCATAGGTCATGCAGTACAGATCACCACCCCTCTTTGTTTCTGTTCCTTGCGTACACAGATTGTATTTGGAACCAATCTTTCTGTACCTTGGGTTTTTATATGTAAAATTGGGATAATGATACTTTTTGCACTTGCCTTCACTTGCTGGTTGGCACAGCCTCAAAGCAGGGGCCAGATGTGCCCTCACTTTCAATTGCAGACCCTTGTTTTTACTGTATCCTGAATAAGACATTATCTGAAGCATATCCCCAGCATAAAAAGGAAATTCTAATGATTGTTTGGGGAAGATGTTTTACTATAAAGTAAAGTTGGGCACAGAGGACAAGAGTGGGATCATTTTCTAATCTTGGAAAGTTGGCTTGCATTAAAGTACAGTTTCCATCTGGAAGCTGATACTGATATTGCTAACACAAGAACAACCATAGCCCGCTTATATTCACTAAACAGCTGTAGGGCTGCTATAAACCACCAGAGGATGCTATTACCAAATTAAAAACCCCATGACCAAACAGATCCATTGTAGCACAAGCAGATCTTTCTCCTTTCCAGATATTTTCATATCTTCCTTCCAGTTTCTTGTCCCAGTCCTTCAACCCCCAAAGCTAGGCCAATTTGGAAGGAAGAAAAGGAAGACTGTGAAAAGCAGGGATGTTGTGTCCTATAACCTTTAACAAGTAAGAAAGGGAAAATTTCCCTTTCAGACTGAGGTCCTGTGGTGAACCAAATTGCCTGTGCTTTTATTTTTCTCTGTCTTCCTCACACAGACCCAGGTCATTCATTATACTCTTGGCACATGGAGAAGCACAACGACCACAGTCTCAGGCCCAAGGAAGTGGACCTGCCAGAGCAGTGCTAAAGCAATACCTTCCCCAGTAAGTGCATTTCCCAAGGCACAAATCTGAGAGAATTACAGCCAGGTTCCTTGGACTGATTACGGGAAAGACCTCTGCAGCCCCCCACAGGGCTCACAGCAGTCCCTGCGGTCTGCCGCCCTTGGAAGCAGCTATTGCCTGGCAGCTTTGCAGCTCACAGTCTCCCTAGAGCAGCCTGTGAAGGACAAGCAGACAAGTCTGTCACCCAGAGGTGGCAAAGCACACTGATCCCCTTCCTGTGCCTGCCCTGGGATGCTGAAGGTGATTTTCAGCCCGGAAGGAACAACCAAGAGCTGCCTGTCTGATGCTGTATGTATACATACTGCATTTCTAAAAACCTATATACAGCCATGGCAGCACCAGTCAAATGTCTGTCTCTTGCCTGTACTCCGTACAGACAGGCAGAAGTGAAATGTCTCTGATTTCTGACACTGAACAAAGACCAGTGTCATTAGCAACCTGATGGCTGGCTTTCTTGAAAGAATACAGCAATGCACTTTGCTGCTCTTTGTTGCTACTCATCTTAAATGGTTAGGTGAGGAGGAAGGAGTGTCCTTACACAGGGAGGATTTTGAAGCACAAGTTTCCAAATTCATATTGTCTCACTGTGTGACTCACTCTTACTTGACTACTTGTACTCAACTGCAGGCAGTAAAGACCAGATTCAGCAACAGCCTCAGTAACAGAAGCTAGGTTAGGCCACCGGCAGAGGCCTGAGAAATTCTTGCAATTATGAATCAAATAGCAAACAAAACAGTGTTTTTCAGAAGGGAGAAAGGGAAAAGAGCTAGTGTAATATGTCAAGAAAAATTATTCCTTTGTCAAAGTGGAATATTAATTTATTTTAAGTCCTCCTGAGTTCTTGCTGTGGAACACCTGGAGCATCCCAGTGCCTCTTTTAACACATCCTTGTGGCCTCCTGTTGTCAACTCCAGAAGCACTATCACAACTCTACTGGATAGTAAAGCCTCACATAACCTATATGCAAGCAATTACTACCAGCTGATAAAAAATTACTGTAGCTTCTCCAGCTTGTTTACTGAATACCTTTTACAATATATTTTTCCTTTCAAAGACATATAGTTCTTCATCAGATAAGGGTGACAGCCTGCCCTAGCACAATTAGACAGAAGTATGCTTCCTCAGATTTGAATGTTACTCTGCATTATTTTTGCTCTTTGACAACTTGACCACTCTTTAAACTGGGTATACAACCAGATTACATTCAGACATGTCCACTTGTGCTTCTTTTGCTTCCTTTCTCTTCAGTAGACTCTTTTCCTGATCTTTCTGAGATCTGGATTTCAAGGGTGGAAGAGAAGGAGGGAGGATGGGGAACTTCTTTTTAAGGCCTCATCAGTTTTATATACTGCATAAAAAATAGCTTCTTTTGACATTAAAGTCTGGTGCTCGGCATCTAAAAGAGAAAGACCCTCCTCAAAAAAAAAAAAAAAGCAGAAAAAAAATCCCAGGATTTTACAGACAGAAGCAAAGCACCCTCTAGGTGTCCAGTAGAAAGAAGAGGAAATAAGAAGAAAAGGCTAACAGACAGGCTTGAACATTTTACATATGTTGTTTTATTGTGTTTGGGAGGCATTTCTGTTAAAAATGACAGGAAGAGGCATTCCACAAAGTGGAAAAATGGTAATAGTTTGCAGCAGCAATGGAACACAAAAGTCTGGCTCACAACGCCAGGCTTAAATAAGCCTGTTTTCATCATATCTCAGGGAACAGCTTTCAGCCCTGCGTTGAAAATATACAGCCAAGAGGAAGAAAGTTTTTGCTTACAGGTCTCCTATTAGTGGAAGGAAAATACTGTTTTAAAATTCAAAGGGACCTATGGGCTCAGAAAAGGAAGTCTGCTTTAGAGTGATCCACAAGTCTAAAAAGACTATACTGCTAAATATTACGTGTGAGCTGAGTGGGAGACGATGTAACACTATGCATAGGGAAAGCTATCCTAGACAACAGGGCAGCTGAAGAGAAGTAGTGTGGGGAGCTCACAGAGAGGAGGACATGGCTCATGCCATCTGAGCAGGATTGCCTTGGTCTGGTCCTTGTGGCCCTACAGGACTGGTGACAGTACCCCAGCATTGAATATCTTCACCTTTGAGTCCTATTCCAGGAAGAAAGAAAAACCTGTCTCCTCACAAGGAAAAGACTGTAAAATAGCTACTGGTGTTTCAGCCATTAGGTACCAGATATTACTCCAAGTTGTTGTTGGTCTTAATTTCCCTTTAAGAAAATTTCTTAATAATATTTTTATAACATCTCTGAGCTTTTCTCTGAGGCTTCTCCTCTTCCATCCGTGCCACCAACTTGAGAAAAGTTCCTTCTTGAACATTTGAATAGCTAGGTCAATCTTTCCTGAGAAAATGAAGGTGCATGTTCAAGACACTCACTTTGTGGGTGATTGCCTTTGAATTTGAGCCGAGTCTTTGTGGTTTTGATTAAGCCCTGGGAAATTGGCTGCATGTGAAGGGAGAGAGAGTGCATCTCCTCAGTAAGAGTAGAAAAATATTACTGAGATTTGCCTTTGTTACTTAGCGGAAAAAGACTTTTTAGCCATTAAAAAGTGAAGATGTCTGTATCATTCACCCTCCTTGGTTTATCTTAGGCAGCCTTGTACAGAAATAAGTCTACCCGCCCTGACACACAAAACAATGCTTGTTTTAGTGTCCTGGACATGGGTTGTACCACAGTGCTTTCCAGCAGCACTCTGGCAGGATCAGAACAAATGTCATAAGTATTATCACAGGAGGAAGCAGCTATCAGATATACTCTTATCAGTCAACAGAACTGTGATCCCAATGTCTTAAAAAACTCTTTTCTCTCTGAAGTCCTACCGCTGAAGTGCTTGAAAACTTTCTTCTCCCAGTGTGCACAGACGTTTCAAAAGTAGGTCAGCCATGTGGTGACGAGAACTTACGATGCTTTCTCTACTTACACAAATAAAACCAAGTTGCCTCAGTCTTTTGCTTTATGGAGGCAAATTCTACTGTGGGTTGGGAGAAGAACATAAACGGGTTTTATGACAGATAATCTCTATTATGCTTTATTTTGTTTTGCTTAGTCATGAAATCAAGGAAGCCTTACTGAAATGGAACAGAATGAAGCAACTCTTGTAAGTGCAAGTTTCTTTACTCTGAACAGTTCAGATGACTCCCTTCAGTGGTGTAAATCTAGTCCAGCCCCTTCTCTTTTAGTCTTATCACAGTGTGACTGTCATAATGTTTTTCAACAGCAGATGACCTCATAAGATGAGTTATGTTCATGTAACTTTGTCATGGGTCCAGCAGTAGCAGTCATTTTTCTCCTTCTTAGTAGTTGGTGCAGCACTGTGTTTTTGACTTGTGGCCTGAGAACAGCG
>JANRGW010048437.1:3597-15799 GCA_024733675.1 Psilopsiagon aymara
GGATATGAGGAAGAAATTGTTTACTGTAAGGGTGGTGAGGCACTGGAATGGGTTGCCCAGGGAAGTTGTGAATGCTCTGTCGCTGGCAGTGTTCAAGGCCAGGTTGGACATAGCCTTGGGTGACATAATTTAATGTGAGGTGTCCCTGCCCATGGCAGGGAGATTGGAACTAGATGATCTTAAGGTCCATTCCAACCGTAATTATTCTATGATTATATGAAAGGACCTCCAGATCATCTAGTTGCAAACCCCCTGCCGTGAGCAGGGACACCTTGCACTAGCCAAGTTGCTTAAGGCTCTGCCCAGCCTGGCCTTGGACACTGCCAGGGATGGAGCATTCGCTAGCTATAATTCATATGAGAAGTAAGTTATAGACATACATTAGTAAATACAGAGGAAGTCTGGAGAGAACTGTTGAAACTCAGTGCACTGTATCAAGCAGAGATAAGTGAAACTGGAGAATACATTAATGAGCAATAAAGAAGAGGCAAGTGCTAAAGTAATGATAATAACAATACAGTACTCATAGTTGTGTGAAGCAGTTATGAGCAACTGCAATACTCAGAACTCTATGAAAATATCTGATACCTATCTTGTGATGTAAGCCTTTTGTCAGCAAGACTCAAACTTCTTTAGACTTTCCAGTATAATTAAAAAGAAAAAAAGACACTAAAAATTCTTTTCTTAATGGTATAATTTCTTGTTTCTCCTGAAAGAATTATATTGCGTTATAGTCTTCAATGTGATTTTCAATCCTTGTTCATTTTTAACAAAGCCATCACTGAGTACACGTTTGAGGAGGAAAGTCAACCAGGCACATGATGATTCCAGAGTGCAATAATGCTGACTTTTTCCCCGCGATAAAATATATTCAGGCACTTTTGTAATGTAAACAAACTATTTTGTGTTTGATTTGTGGCTTTTAGTGCATCAATCCACTTAGTATGTGGGTGCATATTCATTCTTCTACTAAAGGCAATGCATCTCTTAGCAACAACTGATATTAACAAACTTAGTTCTAAATCTCCCAGAATCGCAGCTGTCATATATTTGCAAGGTAACAAAGTATTGGTTGGAAGTATAATCTAATTCTGTCTCAGTCAGTTCTGTTTGGTAGCTGAAGTTAAAAATATCTGTTTACGCCCACAGGAGAAAAACCATGTAAAGATTTTTTTCCTCCATTTTATGTTCAACATCTAACCAGCACATGAATTTTTGCATGGGATAATCTTGACATATGAAAAATAACCAATACAAGAAATGGTTTTGCAGATATTAGCACCCTACGTGTTTCATTTAGTAATTTTTTTTTCCTTACCTCAGTATAAAATTTACAGGGCTAGAGTTTACAGATTTTTTTCCGGAGTTGTAGGCTCACTAAAGATTAGGTTGACTCCTAGGTAAGCTGAGGGCATTACTCAACATCAGCATGTCCTTGAATAACGCGGTTACAAATAGTGTTATGCAATGCTACGGTACAGGAAAGTCGAGTTTGACTTCTCCCTGGTACATTTCCATTATTTGTTTGTTTTGGATACTGTATTATGTAGGAGGAGAGCTGTTAAAATCAACATGATTTTCCACACCTGCCATTTTTGAAATTTTGGGAAGAAATAATTCTTTCAAGGTACTTTTATGTGGCATCTTATCCTGGAGCCATAGTTCAAGGAGGACGGAAGGGCAGAGGTACAGTTCAGAATTGCAGGTTTTAAAAAACATGCTTACATTATCTTAATTTTTGTAATATTCTTTGATTTTTGTTAAGGCTTCTTGAAGTTCCCTAGTGTATTATTTTATAGCTCTTTCCCTACCAGATATCGTGAACATTTTTTATCAAGGCAGTATTTTTTCTGTGAGCATTAGTGACAGTTTTTTCTTGCCTGTGGTCTGATCTCCATTTCTCAGTGTCAAGATTGCTTGGGGATTTGTATCTTGAGCAAAATGCCACAACTAATAAATAAACCGCTGCCTGTACCGGAGGGCAGATACCTGAACCTCTGACACCTATTATGTCAGAAAAGCGGCAGATAGTCTTCTCAGCATCAGCATAACTCAGTGATATATGGGGCATTTCCTACAAGGTTCGAAAGTTTCACATTTGCAAGTAAGGTAGCAGGAAGGCTCCTAAATTTCTTTGATTCTAAGTTCCTTTATCACAATCTTGGAAGTGCTGTAAGAAAGGCTTTGTAATCTCTTCTTTCTCCATTTTTCCTTGTTACATATCTGTAGCTATACTACGTAACATTTAAAGATGGCTGTATACATGACAAGATGGTTTTAAGTGTCACAAAGGTGCAGCTTCCCTTAACTCCATCCTTAGCTGCTTCCTCAGAAAGCGAAGCCAGACATGAGATGTGAGGGAAATAGGTGGGAGGAAATCGGTAGAGAAAGTGCAGACAGAAAAATGGTTATGAAAGCTCCAAGAGTCATGAACTGGGAAGAGAAAAGCACTTGGGTAATTGTGTCTCAGCACCTAAACATGAGTTTCCTGTACCTAAGAATGAAATTCCCAGAATCAGACAGAATGTGTAAGTTTCAGTCTACCATTTCTTCAGATTTTTCAGGTTCAGGGAGCAGCAGTGATATCCCAGATTTCAAGTGGCCTGGGATTTGTGCCTGAATTTGCAACGTGAGTTTTCAGTCATGCCAAACCCAGGTGGAGATGGAAATCTCTGAGAATCATTAGCAATCAGAGTTGCGGCAAACTGTCCTATTGATTTTAATCAGTTGAAAATCTCAGCTCAGCAAGAGCATTTCTAATATGATAAACTATGCAGATATATACATGCATACATGCTTTGTGCCTAAAATTAGATTGTGAGATCTCTAGATAGGATCTTAAGTCTCTCACTTCTGGAAAGCATCTCTACTCAGAAGATAATTCAAATGTGTTAGATTTAAACATATGGGTAAGTGCTTTTCTGGTTTTAGGCAGTAAAAATGTGTTCTAAAAAATGTTGAGCCTCCTGTAGGGCCAGCTGAATCAGTTGAGAGGTTTTGGGACCCCTAGTTTAGATTTCTGTTTCTGGAAATCGTGGCTCATTTTGTAATTACACTTGCGTGTGAAAAACATGAACCAAAGCATATGTAGAAAAGGAAATGGTTTGCTTATAAACATATAACTAATGTCTTTGAGACCAAGCCTTCAGTCATTTATGTCAAAATAAAGTCATGACCCTTAGTGGACTCATGCAGTTTTCATGAGGTTGGGACTGATTTTGGATTATTTTAAGTTTGAAAGAAAAAATGTTGTATTGTTTAATTGTTACTTGCTATTTAAAGAATGCTACAGATCACTGTGCACAAAATAATGATGAAAAACCTTTGCAGAGCTGCTCTTCATGATCACAGGTGTTGTTTTTATTGATATAAACACACACAAATGTTTATTTACATATACATGACAACAGAATGCTAAAATCAAGATCAATTTCAATAGCTAAGTACCATTTTAATGTTAGAAATGTTCTAAAATCAGCCAGTCTCTTTCAGGCAAGGATTCAGTGTGAAGTTTTTTTAATAATTGTCACCCGTTGAGACTGGGTTCTGGTTTTGTTATTAACTCTTACAATCCAGTTATCAAACGTGACAATAGCGTTTGACTAAAATTAAACTCTTCTTTAATTCCAGTTACTTCAATATAGTCTGCATTATCTTTTATGTATTAGTGTGCCGATGTAGATTTTTGATGTATTTACAAACTCTGCCTGTCAATATATCAGATTGTGTCTATCGATAGCGCAGTTAAGCAATAGCAAGGGTGATTTCTTATGTCATGCACCAGACCTTCTGTAGTAGCATGATGAGATAAGAGTACATTGTCAACCGGAACTCAAAATTTCCCGTACTTTTTTTTTCTCCAGTTTTAGATTCTGAAGCAGGCAATTTTAATTTGGCAGACTCTGTACAAATCCAATTACAATTTGGAACATCAGGAGGATTGTTCTACTTTGATGAGTAACAAGATGCGCTGGAATGTGTTTGAGATGGCTCTTTTAGCTGTGGCAGGTCATAAAGAAAGGCACTTACACTGGAAATGCTAGATATTACTGCAGAGTAACCCTACCTGCCCTACATGTACATCATCTAGCAGAACATTAACTGAATATGTTTTTCCTTTCCGTTTTCAAATTGTTACTGTTGTGAGATCCTGTAATTTACAAGTTACATGCATCAAAGCCGTCTTAAGAGCTGATAGAACTCACAGAGGGACATCAAGGGTAAAAGCTGAGATTCCATGTCAGCAAATGAGCTCACATTTGGAATATCACAACATAGGTATTGAGGAAGCTATCAAATGGTTAAAGAATGAATCAATTTAATTGAAACAATAGGAAATGTATTTCTTTTTGGAAAACCTTATGAAAGCACATTTTTAATTGTGGCATCTGACTAAGAAAAAGTTCTGGAAATTATGTCTCTTAACACTATTACGTTTAAAGTACTGTCAGCATTTCTGATACTGGGAGTTTCTGTGGAGTGCTAGATTAACTTCTAACTCAGCCTTAAAAATATACGCTTCTTTTCAATCTAATGGCTTGTTTTGGCCTAAAAACTTGCACAGGTATGCATTGATGTTCATGTGTTTGTTTATCGCATTTGCTCACAGAAATGTGTTCACATAACCCAGTACCCATACGTTCTGTAGTGATGTTTATAAGCAAAAAGAGCCTTAGACGAGCAGTTACCCAACCAGCTTGCATAAGGAGGACTCTCGTGCATGTGGATATTTTTGTGGGCATTAGTCAGCTGCTTCGTTACAATAACTTGATCCAAAGTCTGACTCTAGAGTTATTTTAGTGACCAGGATGCACTATTTTAGTTCTGTATTATAAATCCCTATAATATAATTGCTGACAGAACCTTTATCACAGCGTTGCTAGCAGATCATTTATGATCATTATGATCTGCTAGCAGATCATTTATTCATTCTACCCAGGAATAAATGTTTAATATATAAATTTTAATAATTGCAGCCCTGCCCAGTCAGGATGACCCCTTTCCAAATGACTGGAAGTTACATGACTCACTCCCTCCTTTGTGTATTCCCAGCTGGCACATTCAGTTCCCTCCCAGTACTCCTATATTTCACAGTCCATAACAATCATTCTTCCCTTTCCTTAAGTGAGATTGTTTGAACTGAAATCAAGAGAGTTATCAAAATAAGAACAGTTGAATGTCTGAGTGTTGCCCCTTGGATGAAAGCAGAACTGTCATCTTAATTACAAACAGCATACTTTATGGTAATACACAAAGCACATCTTGTTTAATAGAAATATTTTGCATTTCCAGTAAGACGGTTAAAGATCCAGTCAGATGACTTGATGTCTCTGCAGAGCACAAGCTTGCATTTGAATTGGAGTCCGTGGCATGGACAGGCAAGACTGAAAAAACGATGCCTGAGAATTAACAGGAAAAAAGATAATAACATCCACAGAAGTACTGTGTCTTCTGAGTTACTCTTTCCTACTCACAGCATATGCCTGGCTTCTGATGCTGGGAGTTAGGATTGGTCATAGTGCCAGTTCACCCTTGCTTTTCTACAGTGTGCCTCCATGGAAGATACTGTTCTCACCTTTTTAGCCATGTTTCCTTCCTGTCCTCAGCAGCCAAATATTTAAAACTTTGCCTGAATGTTTTACATCTCTAGCCCAACTTGGGTGAGCGGGTGTAGTGCCTGGCCTGATTCAGCTGCATGATCAGCATCATAGTGTCCTGAAGGCACAGCCAGGGGTGGAGTGTTTCACTCTGGAAAATAACTAGTGTTCTGGGAGAGAGGAGCACCCTCCCATTTGTTTGCAATGACCGTTCAAACACTGTGATGTTAGAAGCCAACTGGTTTAGGAAGTTAAGGAATAGACTGATCCTGAGCCAGCTCTTTCTGTGCAACAAAGCCTGATTTCTGTGGTCTTTCAAGGAAGTAGTTGAGATAATTCAGCACTTAGAAAGCGAAAGCACTGTGTCTGACTGGGTTAGAGGCAGTTAGAGGTGACAAACATTTTTGCAAGGGTATCACCTGAATTTAGAATTTTAGATCTGGGCTGAGGTGTGTCTTTTTGGACACACAGTTAAAATTGTAACAAATTCAGAAGTGGGTTAACAACTGAAGTTTCTCTTGTGGGAAGTGGATTTTCAGATTGGGAGCAGCTGTAACAGGCAGTTTTGCCATTTACTAAGTATAGCTATTCATTTTAATTTGCATAAAGAACATGGGTATGTAAGCCCCCAATTACTTTAAAAGCAATATTTTGACCAGTACAGTGAAGCAATTAGCTCAATGAGGAAATGATATTACATAGTGGAAAGCTTGGTTTGCCAAGATCAATTTGTTGACGTTTGAATCAAACTAGAACTTAAATGCATAGAACAAAAAGTAGACTATTTTAGTAAAGAGCTATCTCATCAATTTGGAACAAATGAAAAGCCTGCCTGCTTCTCAGCTAGAGGAGCAAAGTAAAGGATTTCTCTGAAGTAGAAGACTTACAAATGACAATTTAAAACATGAGGAGAATAAAACAGTTTATGATTAAAGCATGAGGAATCAAGATTTTTTTTCTGTATTCCAGAAGTAATTTTCATAGCACTTTTTCCCTATATATAAAATGATACTATTATATATGCCACCTCTTCACGGAACTGTGATGCTTGATTCAGCAACCTCTGTTAATATCTCTGAAATTCCCAAACAGGAAATACAACAGGAAGGAAAATACCGTAACTCTGATTTACGTGTGGATTTCCTTTTCTTGAATATTGCAGTTATTTATGTACTGCCACAGGAATTCATAGCATCTCCCCTACAAATAAAGCACAGGATTCTGCTCCAAGAATTTTCCAGTCTAAACTGGATATTATACAAGTAAAAAAACCAAGTGATAATAATTAAAACTGAGCTACAAGGGAATGAAGAACATAGCTGTGAAAGGTAACAAAACGTTACTGTAATATACATATATTGTTAGTTCATATAAAAAGGAGAAGGGACAAGGTGCTTTTTACAAGCAAGGAGGATTTCTTCCTCAGTAGAAGATGGATGTAAAGGTTGCTGATCTAACAGGCAAATGTATGAATATTTAAATTCTCCAAAGTGCAATGACTTGTTTATTCTTGAAAATGGTAACAGGGTTTAATTGTTCTGTCAGCTTAAGTGTGAATTTAAAATACAAGGACCTGCATGAAAATTTTACTTTTGCTTTTTTAAAGGATCACATAACTAGCTACAATAGAACCATAGAATCATAGAACATTTAGGGTTGGAAAGGACCTTAAGATCATTTAGTTCCAACCCCCCTGCCATGGGCAGGGACACCTCCCGCTAAACCATATCACCCAAGGCTATATCCAGCCCGGCCTTGAACACTGCCAGGGATGGAGCATTCACAACTTCCCTGGGCAACCCATTCCAGTGCCTCACCACCCTTACATTAAAGAATTCCTTCCTCATATCCAATCTAAACTTTCCCTGTTTAAGTTTGAACCCATTACTCCTTGTCCTGTCACAACAGTCCCTAATGAAGAGTCCCTCCCCAGCATCTCTATAGGCCCCCTTCAGATACTGGACGGCTGCAATGAGGTCTCCACGCAGCCTTCTCTTCTCCAGGCTGAACAGCCCCAACTTTCTGAGCCTATCTTCATACAAGAATCATTAATTCCCCTTCTAATTAAAGAGAAAGGTGAAATCTAAGTTCATTCATATCAGTGTCAGATACTCAGAAAGAAGCTAATAATGGTTCACTTTGTCCTCTAAGGATTGTATAATCATGCCTGCCAGAAATAACTGTATTTAAAAAAATCTACTGAAATGCATAGGGGCCATCTATGCAACTGAAATTAAGTCAAAATAGGGGTACAGGCAAGCTCTTTTAGCACCATGCAGCTATGGTACACAACAGCTTCAAACAGGAAATTAAGATAAAATACTCAGAATTGCATTGGCAAAGATTCACTTCTGTGGTAGGGATTAATCTTTATTTTGACCGTGAACCAAATTTTAACTGGTGGGAGTTTGAAAAATCTTCCTACAGGAACACTTTTTATTCTACCATGGTAAACTTTGTGATTTTGTGCTCTTTTCTCCCAAGAAATCAACTGGGATTAAAGATAGGATGCTGGAGACAGGATACTGCCTCATCTTAAGTAAAGTTCTCATCAGCTATGGCCATGCTTATGTTATCTGTTTAACCAAAACATGCATTGATTTTATGAATTCCAGTACAATGGATCTTTTAAGGTCCACACAATGAGCAATTACCAGTAACTGAGAAGAGTTCTCTCCTTAAAAACATAAAGGACCCTAAAGTGGCTGTGTGGTGCTTTTCCATGTTTGCATTTCTATGAATGAGCTAGGTTAAGTAGAGAACTAGCTCTGGCACACTTCAGTTCTCTGCTATCTTCTGCTTTAGCCTCCTCTTGCAGTTTTGATGGAAGGATTTCAAGCTGACAGAGGTCATTTGTGTCTCACTTACCAGAAGGCACCAAGTTCTACCACACACACTGCTGTTGTAATCTGGTCCAGACTGGAAGCAGTACCAGGGCACCTGATTTCACCTGGGCTTCTGCTTCCACGTGGTCTTGGTGACTTTCTTTACATCAGCAGTCAGAAGGAGAAGATTGCCTGTTCCTAATTTGTAGGTTCTGAATTTGTGCCATTTTGAAGGACAAAAAAAAAAAAAAAAAGTAAAATGCAGAGACTGATCACTTTTGTGATGAAGAAATTCCATTAAGCCCGAATATACGTTCTTTGCATGGGCGTTTTGGAATCATTAGTGATGTAGCCCATTGAATTTGCGTACTTGTAATGATAATAACAAGCCAGCAATCTATGTTAACAGTGATTGATGTCTTTAGCAATATAATACAAAGCATTGTGAGTTGTGGAAACAGCCAGCAATTAAGTATATTTTGTATTCTACGAACTTGCCCCAGTTAGGCTAACAAGGCAAAACCAAAAGGCTTTGCAGAATACCTGGGTGCAGCTAGTCGTATTGACAGACTGAGTCTGGCTGCCGCTTGCAGAGATCAGTGCAAGACACATCAAATTATTCTGGGGTGAGTATTTGGTGTAAGAGAAAAATATGTTCTGGACAGTCTGTCCCACCTGTGGCTTGGCTCCTGCAGGTTCTCGAGGGATGATAAGACAAGACAAGTCTTGTAAGAGAGACATTCAGACTAAGCCAGTATGCTGTAGGGGCTGCACACACCTGAGATGGCATATATTCTTTTTAATTATGGCATTCCTTAGCTCTCAGTTGACCTCAGGGACCTTCAGATCAGAACTCTGTTCATTATTCTGTGTCGCTGATGCATCCAAGCTTGTATTTATGAGTAATCCCTTGATTTTTGAAACTGCATCTTTTGCTTCACTGTAATTTTTATTTTCAACGTGGATTTCTATGAGTTCTGTGTAGCTGCCAGTGAAGAGTTCTTTCAAGAGCTGAATTGTCACTGCTATAATTCTGATGTGGATATAAATCGTGTGCACTTGTCTGATTCTAGATACAGTTTCTCCTTGAAAGACTCACTGTGAAGAAAATCCAAAGAATTCTGTAGGAGAATGTGAAATGAAAAGGTGACTATGCTTCTGTAACATATTTAATAAATTTAGCAACAAAGGTGAAATGTTTAAGGTGCTGCTAAACTCTAGAT
Organism: Psilopsiagon aymara; assembly: GCA_024733675.1. Lineage (NCBI taxonomy): Eukaryota > Metazoa > Chordata > Aves > Psittaciformes > Psittacidae > Psilopsiagon > Psilopsiagon aymara. The sequence continues at coordinate 13,243 of JANRGW010048437.1, forward strand.
TTATACCATTGAATCAAACTGAAACATAGCGTATCAGTAATCTCTTATTCTATGCTGCCATCTTGTGACAGTAAATGTGACCTGCTGGTATATAGTTAAAACAAGCCCTTTAAATACAACCTGTGCAGCTCGCTGAGGAGGTTTCATTAAAATACTCTTTCTGTTCTTACATAGTCAGTCCATACCAAACCAATAGTAGGGAAAAAAACAAAGAAAATACTTCGGCAATATTTCTGTTAACGTAGTCATCAGAGAGGAGTTCCAAGCTTGGCCACTGTGGATAGGGTGGTAAAGTCATTCTCCATGAACATTTGTGAGAAGGAAATTTCTACAAGCATACATTGAATCAGTTCTTTCCTATGATAAACAGATCCACCAGGCAGCTCTTGTTCAAAACTCCTTAGAGAAAATACCAAGTTAGCTTTCATATCACTGTGGGAAAACAACATGAAATAGGAGCCAGCCTGTGAGTCGATTCTCCTCTCTGTAGCATACAGAAACAGACATTCAGCTCAGGATGAAATTTAAGGTTGAATAAGAATGTGTTATAGATCATTATGGCCTCCTGTTTCTGAAGTTTGACTTTGAGGAATCCATTGAAGATGAGTGAAAGCGAGCTTGCAAAGAAGGTGGCTCTTAGCTACTGAACATGCAGTAAGATGAGTGATGTCATGCACTGTATCACTAGCCCAAAGCAGAGCCAGCCTGGAAAGTCTCTAGTTTTGGTGATGCTACTCAGATTGAAGTTTTGCATGTGAAAGCACACCAGTTTACAGTAATAGACAGATGGTACAGTAGATATTTGCATCTAACACTTCTCATGCACTCTCCTCTAGAAATGAGCTTTCAAAGGTGGAGGACATATTGAGTAACAATAACTCAAAATGATCTGAGGGTGGAAGAACAAGTTTGTTATGCAAATATCATTGGGTAGATCACAGGGCATAACTTGTTTAAGAATAAATTAACCTTGATTTTAGAGAAAAGTTTCTAACCACTTAGTGAGGTTTTGAAATGGCCATCTAGAAGAGCAAAAGAAACCTGGGCTAGTAATAGGATGAATCATGTTAAAGCTATTGAAAATATGCTGGCTGGAATTCAGGAGACTGTCTGCAGTCCAGTTGAGTGGTTGCTGCAGTCGAATTCAGAACCCAACTTTTGAAAGCTCTTGTAACAATTATAGTTATATGAACAAATGGAAAGTGCTGTATCTCAACAAAATAATGTAAAAAAAATACCAAACTCAACAACTTGAGACACTTAGATGTATCTTGATTTAGAAAAGGGGACAGCTTGAAGGACATAGAGCTACCTGCACAGAGATGAATCTGAAAGGAAATGGAAAAGGAAGACCTGAATAGAAAGTGGAGACCTCTGTTACCCATGCTGAGCTGAAACTGGCAGGTTCAAAAGTTAGTTCAAGATCATTGGACCTAAATGTGCCTAAATTTGCCTCTAACACTGATGGATCCTGGCAGATTCACTCTTTCCCCGGGGAAGTGCATTTGTGGTAAGTAGGAGGAACTGCTTGTTGAAAGAATTTGTGGTATATAGCTCCAGTTTGGAAGCTTACATGGAGAGCAGTGAGAAGTCCAGTTGAGACAACCCCACATTACTGAATTGTTTTAAATATTTTCTACTTTAATTTGTTGTTCACCTTCAGTTTTATTCAAATAGTACATGGTCAGTGTGAATTAAGAAGTAACATTATTTAGAAACTAGGTGGAGCTATTTGTTTTGCATATTCGGCTGGTCTGATATGTTGCACTCTGTGCAGAATAAAGTGCATGTTTTATGTACACAGACAATGCATGTATCACCTATGTTTTATTATGTATACATTTGCTAAACTTCAGTGAATGCAGTGATACATTTCATGCTGGATCTGAGAGCTGATGTACTGTGTGCATCATGTACATTTGCAGAGTGGTGATTCTTTTTATGTTACTATTTTCAGACTTCTTGAAGAAGGCAGTGGCAATTAGTTGAGTGGCAGAGTCAGAAACTGCATTTGAGATTGACTGGTGAGAAAAGCCTTAAAAGGAGCCACATTGCAATAACAGATGCTTTGAAATTGTGGAGTTGTAGAACTGGAATGCGTAAGATTAGTGAAGGAGAGGTGTGGCATTTTGCTGATGTTTTGAATCTTCCACTGGGCCTAGCAGAGTAAACACTGCCGTTTACAGGTGCTCAGAAAGAGAACAGCAGAGTGGAGATTGAAGAGGGGTGTCAGATTGGAAATTAAGATCCTGAACCTGTATGCGCCATGATGTTCCCACTTTCACAAGATTTGCTTTGACAAATGCTACAAACATAACCTGCTTTCTCTGAACAGCAGTGAGCTAGTGGGGAAATACATGGTTCATAGATCATCTACATACATCCTTTTCCAAACCTACTTTGTGGTTAGAAGGCAAAACCATGTGGTAAGATAACTGGGTTGGGTGCCATTTAATAAGGCCTTTTGGCCCTATAACCTTTTGTCGTGGTTTAAGCCATAAATCAGCCACGCAGTTTTGTTCACTCACTTCCCCCTTTTTCTTCCCTCTGCTCCTGG
>JANRGW010048438.1:0-22092 GCA_024733675.1 Psilopsiagon aymara
ATTTCTCTTGTCATTATTATTACTAGTAGTAGCAGTAGTGGTTTGTGTTATACCTTAGTTACTAAACTGTTCTTAACTTGTGGGAGTTGCATTCTTTCGATTCTCCATGTAGCAAACTGTGTGGCTGATTTACTGCTTAAACCACGACAGAAGGTAAGAGCATGAATTTATTTTTGAAATTTTTATACATTTAGCAATAAATTTATGTGATTCAGAATTACCTTTGACTGATACCACATAATTGGCAAGTGATTCTCACTAAGGGCATGGAATTAGTGCTTGCTTGACAAGCTCTGTTCTCCACTTATGTGTGCCCTGACAGCACATGTTCATCTTGGCAGGGTTTGGAGGCAATGTTATAGTAGTGCTTTCTGTCTCAGAATTGCAAATAGTGCTGCAATTGATGCATTGTTAATTTAGATGACAGTCATGGAGTACAACCATGGCTTTATCCTTCAAACTGTATTTTCCATGATGAAGAAGCTTGGTATTATATGCATCCATCTATAGGTGCGTCTCTGTATGTGCATACTTCTTAGCTGTTGACACACAGTTGTGTTTAAAGCATGCAAATAGGCAGCTCAGTTCCATTTACCTCTGGTGTGCATTCTGTCATTGGCAGCCAATATGAGGAAGCCACAGAGACACATCTTCATACAAATGTGATTTTGAAATGGCAATTTGCATTTTTTATGGTGGTTTTACAGAGTTTTCACAAAATTTAATGTGCAGATGACTTGCTACAGCATATTGAAAGTCAAAAGGCCTTATTCAACTTTTGTGTTTAACAGATAACATGATGTCTCAAAATTAAAATAACTGCAATTATAAAATGTTATTTGTAGTTACATACAGTGGACTTCTTTGTAGAGTTCGGTATTTAATCATGCAAGATACTCAGCTGCTTTGAAGAAAAAAAGGGCAGATATTAAAACCAATGTGCAATGGCTTAATCAGTATAATTACTATTTAAATGCAGGTTTAAAGCTTTAATGCTTTTGAATTTTAGTTCATTATCCTTGCAGTGAGTGAAGCCTATACATTACAAGAAAGAGTGTGAATCTCTCTTAATATAGTTATTGCTGTTCTCTAGTACTGTTGTTCTGCTAAAGCACTGCTGGAGTACAGTGTTCAGGTAACACCAGCCCTGGAGAGAGGTGAGTCTCCCATGGGTGAAGGCCCTTTGGCTGTTCTGGGTTGGGCTGTGCATGAGTTGAGATAGTTTTCTAATCTTTAATGCCATTAATGACAGGAGTAGCAAAACTCCGGTCTAGCATTAGCAGGGCGCCGGGTCAGCAGAAGAGGCATTCATGTCCCCTTCTGTAACATCCATTCCCTGTATTTTTCAAAATAGCAGGTGAAATGGAAGTATCTATTTGTCCCACAGATCATCATATAGACTGTACTGATTTATTGTTATTAAAAACTGACTGAAAATGTAAAAACAAATTAGGGATGTGAAAGACTTCAGAAGTGTTAAAATATTTATGAATTCATTTAAACTCAGCTAACTGAGTTATGTGTAGTTACAAAGTCTAAATAGTCTGTGAATTCTTACAATTAGTTGACAGGACAGATAATGCATTCACTCGTTAAATATTTCATGTGCTGTCACTATTCTTAACCCTGTAACATATCCAAAACAGTCAATCCCTGTCATTCCTCATAATAGGGAATTCTTGGTTTTGCAAACACTTCTCACTTGACTTAGTGCTTGATTATTATTTTATTGGCTTAACTGATAGCAGAAATAAAAGAAGTAATACATTAAGTAGTAAGTATTTGTGGGATTACTCCTTAAAAGAAAGATGCTAAAAGATGGGACATGTGGCATCACAAACAGTAATTGAAATAGTATAATAGAATAATTCTCAGTTCTTCTGATTTAAAGTGCCTATCTTTGGGATTATTTGAATGATGAGTGAGTAAGTTTTGCTAAGTGAATAAAATTGTAGATAGTATTCCAATGAAAAAGGCTTCTGGTCGAAACATAAGTATGCTATTCATAAATTGTACAGTTCACATCAATTATTTTAAAAGAGCAGATTGCCTTATTTTTTATATTAAATAATTTATAGGAGCCACTGTAGGCATTTTGTCAATAACTTTTAATTTACTGTTTTTCTTTTAAAGTAGTTAAATGGCTACAGACCTTTACTGGGGATGCATTTTTGCTGACATCAACTTGGCTGTTCCCTCTGGCTTGTGTAAACATTTGTATCATTCCAATCAAACTTCAAAGATTCCAGAGAGTTTAAATGCCTTTGCTGTGCCAGGAATAGTTATATGTAGTACTTTAATATGTAGACAAACTAATACAAAAATGTTTCTCATAATTGGTTATCACCTGTACAGTAACCTCTAATGAAATGGGGAGGCATCAAAGACATTTCTTTATAAACTCATTTCCCTATCAGTTTTTGAGATTAAAGTGTTACAGAGTCATCCACAGTAGTCTTGAATTTATCTTTTACTTGCAGACATGTTTATGTCTTGCATTCATTATGTTTGATGTTAGGTTCTTTTCCACATCTGTTTGAAACAGCATCTTACTACATGGGGTATAGGATTCATTTGCCTAATTTTGAAAACCTTTTTTCTTCCCCCCCCCCCCCAGTTGTTTCCTCTTCCCATTTTAAATATTTTGAAGTTTCCAGTTTGTTCATGTAAATACTGGCTATGGACAAATTTAGATCTTATTTAGCTTTGTAGGCTACAGAGAAAATTATTCAGTAAATATTCCCTAGGGAACTGGAAATCTAAAAGATTTTTCAGACTTTCATTCATCAGTGTATTTGGAAATAAGTAAAAATAAATCAGTGGAAATAATTCCTTTATAATGATATTTCAAAATTCACCAGAAAAGACTATTACTGAATATTCTTTAGTTGAAAATTCTAGTCTCAGCTCTGCTGCTGACAACCAATAGATAGTCAAGTCACTTCTCTTCCTCAAGTTTTCCATCTGAAAATGAAGGTATTGATGCTACCTTCTATATTACAAGGTGAGGTTTAGAGATAAAATCATAGAGTCATAGAACAGCACAGATTGGAAGGGACCTTTGGTCCAACCTTTCATTCGTCAGTCACCCAGATCCCAGGCTGTTCTGGCCTCTTTGATTATTGTCTTCCAGGTGTAGGATCTTGTGCTTGTCTTTGTTAAACTTCTTACAGTTCTAGCTATTCCACTCCTCCAGCCTGTCCAGGTTTCTCTGTAGGATGGCTCTCCATTCTAACATGCCCACCTCACCCCCAGTCCAGTGACATTAGCAAATTGGCTGCCAGTGCTTTCAGTCCCGTCATCCAGAACATTTATGAAGATGTTTGACAGCGTGGGGCCCAGTATCAATTCGTGGGGGATCACACTTGTGACAAGTTGTCAGCCCAAGTAAAAACCACGGATCACCAGCTGAGAATAGCCTGTTAGCCAATTTCCTATACATCTCCCAGACCACCCATCCAGCCTGTATCATGCCAGCTTTTCTAGGAGGAGGCTTTGGGAAAGAGTTTCACATGTTTTGATGAAGTCCAGGTAAACGGTTTTCACTGCTCTCCCCATGCTGATACAAGACGTGACTGTTGTACAAGGTGATGAGGTTGGTCTGGTATTATTTGCCTTGGTAAATCCATACTGGCTTTTCCCAGGCATCTGCTTCATTTGGTTTGTGAAAGTTTCTAAGGGAACTCTTCCATTACTGATATATGAATGAGATATACTAGATTATATATGTATATTCTGCCAAAAGAGGTAAAGGTTACAATAAATAAAATTTGCCCTTTATTTTTGTAATGTAGTCTTGATTTTGGTATTTGTGGTTACTCTTCCTGAATTTAAACTCCCAATTATCCTCATAGTCTGGAGATACAGCATTACATGTATTTATTGTTCCATTTTTTATTTTAGTTCTTGATTCAAGATCTTTTCATTCACAGTAAACAGAGAAAGCAATGCAAATTAATTTAAATTGTGAATATAGAGTCACTGTATTTGTTAATAATTCACTAGTTTTGCAGTTTCCCTGTATTGTGTATTACCTTGTGTAGAGAAGGTTTGCTGACAACGATGTCTTAACCAATATAGATCAAATGTATATGTGACTAATCTTTCAAATTCCAGAAAAGTAAAATTCCATCATCTCCAAATTATTAAAGTATTTGCTATAAAGATACAATTAAAAAATGTCGGACTATTGAATAGTTTTCAGGCCTGGCCTCTTATGTTTTACAGTGTCATTACTAGTGGATCAGAACTCTGGAGAGAGGAGACAGTAATGGCATACACAACTCATAAATTTGACGTTAGTTTCAATAAGCTGTTTGGATTTTTTGTTTTACTACCCTGTCCATGGATTATCATTACCATAATGCAGCCTAATTTCTCAGTATTGGCTTTTGTATGTGTGTCACTAACAAAAGACAGACTGTGGATAAGGTGGGTCCTCTCTGGAAGGAAAAGGGAGAACTGGCTACCCTGGGTTTGGAGAAGGTTGAGGTTCTCAACGACTTCTTTGCCTCCGTCTTCAGTGGCAAATGCGCTGACCACTCTGCCCAAGTCTTGGAAGGCAGGTGCAGGGGCTGTGAGAGTGAAAACCTTAGGCTCAGTGTACTTGAGGATCAGGTTTGAGATCATCTTAGGAACCTGAATGTGCACAAGTCCATGGGACCTGATGAAATCCATCCACGGGTCCTGAAGGAACTGGTGGGTGAAGTTGCTAAGCCACTGTCCATTATATTTGAAAAATCATGGCAGTCAGGTGAAGTTCCCTACAGCTCTCGTGGGACCCCACTTAGAGCACTGTGTGCAGTTCTGGTGTTCTGAACATAACAAGGACAGGGAGCTGCTGGAGCAAGTCCAGAGTAGGGCCATGAGGATGATCCGGGGGCTGGAGCACCTCCTGTATGAAAACAGGAGGAGAAAGTTGGGGCTGTTCAGTCTGAAGAAGAGAAGGCTGCATGGAGACCTCTTAGCAGCCTTCCAGTACCTGAAGGGAGCCTACAGGGATTTTGGAGAAGATCTCCTCATTAGGGACTGTAGTGATAGGACAAGGGGGCATGGGTTCAAGCTTAAACAGTGGAAGTTTAGGTTAGATGTAAGGTGATATAGATAGGAGGTGGTTAGATATAAGATGAGCATGGTGAGGCACTGGAACAGGTTGCCCAAAGAAGTGGTAAATGCTCCATCCCTGGCGGTGTTCAAGGCTGGGTTGGGCAGAGCCTTGGGCAACATGACATAGTGTGAGGCCTCCCTGCCCATGGCAGGGGGGTTAGAAGTAGGTGACCTTAAAGTCCTTTCCAACCCAAACCGTTATGTGATTCTCTATTAGGAAAAAGTATTGGGAAAAAGCTGAGTAAATCCTAGCACAGCTCCTTTTATCTTGAATGCTTTCGTTTACGTTGTTCTCCCTTTTTTTTTTTTTTCTTTTTTTTTTGGATTTCCACAGTTCAATTTTGATTTCTACGAATTCATGTGACACTCTGCAATTCACTCTTTTAAGAAACAAAATATCTGAAAGCGCACTAAGATCGTGTTGTCTCATTGGCTTATAAATTATGTGGTCTTTAAAATATCTTCTTACATGAAAATTAAAGTGCATTTAAAAAAGATACTATTAAAATAGTAAAATCCTGTCTTGGACCATGCCTTATGCATTTTAGTCATTAGTTTTAAATTGTTTCCAGGAAAATAATTCAGTTTTTTGGCCTGGCTTTACTTGTGCCTTTTTTGGTCCTTTTTGGCTAGTATTAAATTGTAATATTTTTAGGTTTGTTCCTGATCAATAATAGAAATTCACTTTGTTCCAAGTGGCTAACATTAAAGATTCTTTTTCAGTCTCTTTGTAAGGCTTCTGTAGGCTTCACAGCTTTTCCTCCAGATCTTCAGTACATGTAGTTTCATTCACATCTATTTCAGTACAAACTGACGCTGAGCCAAGGCAATGTTATATCGTATTTCGGAAACATGAATGAAATGAAACATTGAATTTACTTCAATAATTTAGGTTGTTTTGTTGTAAGAATACAGAAATTAAAGGAGCATTTCCAAGCCATGTTTCAGGTTCTCTCACCTGTAACTTTAGCCAGTGATGTCATAAAATACTAGTGTAGGAAGGTCACATGCAGAGTTCAGAACGTTTCCCAATGCCTTGTAATGGACTTTAGAATCGGTAAATGATGAAGCAGCCCACAATTTGCTTTAAGAATACAGCCTTGGGTGATATGGTTTAGTGGGAGGTGTCTCTGCCCATGGCAGGGGGTTGGAACTAGATGATCTAACGGTCCTTTGCAAACCTAACTATTCTATGATTCTATGATTCTAAGAGGAATTTTGGTCCTGCAAAGGCTGTCAATCTCAAAAGCTTTATTGTGGCATGTGTGCCAGAGTTTTATTAGGTAAACTGCCCCAAAAAGAAGCCAAAGTAAATAAAGTAGGCAGTGTTTTCTGCCTGTCTTACACAATGGAAACGTTTTTCTGATGAGAATCCTGTGTCTGATTAAGCCCTGAGCATGCAAGACACCAAACCCAAGTACTTCAGAGGATATGATACCTGTAGAAGTACCAGCATAACCTACCTTACCTTCTCTTTCATAGTGGTCATCATCTGCTGGTTCAAGGGAAAGAAGTCTCTAGCAGCCATATAGTGTTCTAAGAAAAATTGTCATTTTCAACCCTTGCAAGTAGCAGAAATACTGAAACATGCGATTCATACAGTATAAACAGTGTAAACAAACACAAGAAAATAGCAATCAGTATTACTTCCTTGTGTGCCTGATTTTTGCTATTTTTTCTACCATATTATCTAACAAGAGAGAGGTAATTTTTTACTGTGGTGTTCAGATATCTTAAGAGAAAAGTGAGATCTCAGAGGTGAAAAGACTGTGATATATCTAGGAACAGAAAATGTTGTATTAAGTTATACCATGTGCATACTATCTGTCTATCTGTTTTAAGGTGATATGAAGTCCAGAGCAGAAAGAACCAGAGATTAGACTGTGATTTCAAATGCATCTATGATTTTTTTCTCAGTAAATATTAAAGTTATTATAATAGAAGTATTATACCAGAATCAAGTGCTGTTGAGAATAGTCTCAGATGTGCTGTGTAACTGCTATTATCCGTTTGCACGGGCTACCCCACCCTGAATTGATGAATCAAATTAAGCACACATTTTTGTTAATTTAATTGCAAGCAACATACAAAATAAGGGCTATGTTTCTAATTTTTAATTGCTTTTTAACACAGACTTGCACTGATATGTTCCTTTAGAAAACTTCAGTTCTTCATTCCTTTGAAGTGTACTTCTCTGAATATAAATGTTTTATTACTCACAAAAAGAAACTGTTTGAACCTGAACTCATGTTTTAGTGTGAGGTAAGGAGATGGAGTGAAACGGTGAAGAGACTTTCTTTCAAACCTCAGCTTACATTGGAATACAGAAAAAGCAAAAGTCACTAATTTTCATGAACAGCAATAGGGGTCAGGTTCTGTTGTGTTGTGTTGCCTGAATAAGCCAATTCTCTTTTTACTTACCAGCATTTAGAAATACTATGAAGTGTCTATCCTACTTACCTTGCCACGTAATGAATTTATTTCTTGGCAGTGATCCTCTTTTGCTTTATTCTTCAGGTCATTTTTTTCTAACATACCGCGTGAATGGAAAACCTGTTACCTAATTGTGCTCATTAGAACAGTACCATGTTTCAGGGGCAAAAAACCACAAAGTTAAAGGAAATAGGTTTAGTGATGTTGGTTGTTTGGGATCTGATTTTTGACACTACGGTCATGCTGTTCATTTTACCTCTGTTACTAGATGAGAAGAGCAGAAAGTCAGCAGCTCAGCGGGTTGTCCTGTTGGTTTAGTGTCAAACACTTTGGTCATACTTCTGCAAAAAACACAATCTCTGAGATTATCCCAGCAAAATTTTCCCATTCTACACCCCAAATCCTGCTCCTGAAAGGGAACAGTGTTTCAGGAGTCGAGTTTGTGGCAGCTGTCTTCAATTGCTTAAGGAAGGATGTGAAGAATGCAGGCTAAAACATATATTTAATATGAATTGTAAACAGTCTTAGTATCAGCATCATTCTGCAGAGTACTGTGTAAAATTCACAGTCATGACTGCTTTTGTGCCGTTGCAACTGAAAGTGGAATCTGATTATCCTGTCAGTGTGAAATCAAAACCCTTCAGGAATCAAAAATAAGTTGTGTTAGTCTTCAGACAGAAGGAACGTAAGCCTGAAAGAGGTCAGTTTTCAGCTTAAGATCACTTAGTAAGGACAAAAGTTGTCTTACTGGGACATGAAATTCATGATGGTGACTTAGTTAATTCAGACTACTGAATCTGTTTTATTTTAGTATCTTTTCTAATACACAAACTTAGAAATTTTCAAATTGCTAATTGTTTCTTTTTAAAATGCTTTGAGTTGGAAGTTTTTTAACTAATGAATTTTGCAAAATTTACTTAAATTTTTTATTAATATTTTAGAAAAGTTCTGTGGTGCTGGAATAACATAAAATTAAATATGCATTTTTAGCAAAAACAAGAAGATTGGAATATGAAAGTCTTTCACTTTGATTTTAAAATAGTAGAATTACTGTATCTTTGTTTTCATTGAGTCAGAGAAAAGACAGCCAATGCAGTAGACAGTACTTAGAAGCCTTGTTTTTCTTCTTGTACCTAAGCATTCGGCATGTTTAGAATATACAATTCATAAATTTCAACATATAGACAATCATGTGATGCCTCTAAGCATGAGGGTGACATAGTATTTAGCTAAGAAAATATTCATACAGGTTTTCATCTGAAATTCTTGAGAAACCATTTAGAGAAGCTTTTTGCCATTTTTAAACATTTGTCATGAAGACTGGAATTAGTGTTGAGCTTTTATAGTTTTTTATATATGTATATGTGTATATATATGTGCATACATATGTGTCCTTTTACATAGTCCATGAGGTTTTTTGATAGCTTCTAATGATTTTTCTTAGTTATTTAAAATTGGAATTAGTTTTAAGTCTCACATTTCATGTTTCTAGCATCAGTGACAGTAGTATTGCAGGTTGTGCTTTTAAAGTGGCAGGCTTTAATACACTTTCATCCTCAGACAAATGTCTCTAAAATATTGCTGATCATATGACCTTTGTAATTTCCCTTGAGCGTTTTGTTTTGTTTAACCGTTTTACTGGTCAGCACTAAGTACTACTTACAGGTAAATCTATTTCTGAAGAGACAAAGGTGGCTTCTTGTACTTGGGTAGCTGTAGGTGCTTATGGCATTTGCAAAACTGCTCAGCTTTCCAGTGTCCCCATGGAGAATGACTATTTTCAGATTCTGGTGTGGATTCAATGATGCATTCAACCTAATTCTCTCCATTTTTAGTTTAGTTCGGAACAATCAACAGGATTACAGGGAGAAAGTCTGTTAATTGCAGTCTCTAACTACCTTGCAGGGCCAGTGGTGTGAGAAAATATATAATTGACATATACATTAGTTTATTTACTAGCTGTGCTAGTAAGTAAATGGAATTCTGAATTCAATAGATAAGCCAACTATGCCATTCTCTTTTCTATTAATTTTATCTTCTGTTGTGGAGTATGCATATTTTTAAATTACTGGTTGTCTTGGTCAGTATGATACACACACTCTCAAGTATTAAGGTTTGGGAGGATAATAAGTTTAAAATATATTTCAAAAGCATCTATGGTTGCAGATCATAATAGAAACCTTCTTTGGTGTTCAGACCAATAAATAAATTAGAAGAAGGGCTTTAAGCTCTGCATGATAAAATGAACTAAAAGTAGGGCAGAGAAAGAACAATCTTTGTAACAAGCCTAGCCTGGGGCTAAGCAGAATCAGAAGTTCATTGTGTATTTTTGAACATGGTGCAACAACAGTATGAAGAATTGGTGACTGAGGTTTTTCATTGCCTTAGGATACCAGTGATTCAGCTGTATATAATGATAGGGAATGCTAACAATGGACTAAATGAATCCTGTGCCTTTAACTTGTAATTTCATACTGGACCTATGGGCAGGATGGAAGTCCTGACAAGGGTTTTCAGCCCTCAGGATACAGTATGGACCTGTTTGCTGTACTTACTTGATCACTGGGGAACAGTGAGTGTATTTTATTATTGTGATTATATAAAAAGATGAAATAAAATCAGAATAGAAATAAGGCATGAATTTATGGCATATAAAATATTTATTGTGGACTATGAAAGATCTCAAATTTGGAAATGGTAGCGTATGTTCTCCTGAAAATCAGATGTCTAAACCACCTGCAAGTTGAGAACCCTCAAACTTCAGTGTTCTACTTTTTTCTGAAGTAAATTTACAAGATGTGCTGCTGATCCTTCTTCCTGTGGTGCATGTTTTATTTGCAAAACCACAGTAGACAGCCGGATGTATGTGTTTGCATAAAACAGTTTGAAAAAATATGAATCTATTAAGTTGATTTTTATTTATATGCTTGCAGGTCGCAACAGAATTAAAATGTTTGCGGTAAGGTTTGGACTACATCTTTAATTTGGACTATTCAATAAGGACTTTACAAGGACATCAATTTTCATCCTTTTCTGTGTTTTAAATTTTTCAGGTTGTAGTTTTCTACTTCTTTCTTAATCATCCACAACTATTAAACAGTGTATTAAAGAGCTTGTTGCTAGGTGAAAATACAAGAATACTTGATGTATAAATATTTCTTTGAACAGCTGATATCTGAACTATAATAGTTTGAATTCTGAGTACATGGCATTTTCTCTTTTATCAATATGGTGTCTGTAGAAAAATCCTAACCATTTTTAAACAGAGTTCCAAGAGTGTAATTCACAGTAGTGACTTTATTAATGCTGTTCACAGTGATTTTTGCTTAGAGACTGAAGGAAAGTAGATCTGAAAAACATAAACTGCTCTCCCTGCCCACTGCCCTAGCAGCAAAATTTCCCAATGATTAAGATGTTCATTTAAAATGAAAAGGATCCTTCTGGTTCCATTACTGTAAAGAACTCATTTATTTAAATGGAGTTGTTTATTTCTCTTCCTATTCCGTTAATTCCCATCTCAGCTGTCTTTACATGAATTCTATAGCACTATCTCACCTAGAAATGTAAAAAATTGGTCATGTCAAGTGCTCTTTCTAACTTGCTGCTGTGCTTTTGCAAAAAAGTCAGTCAACTCTCTAAGTCAGAAATAGCCAGATTCCTTGGAGCAGTTGGCTTTGGAAAGGCAGGCTACTCAGACCAGTGAGGTAAACAAAAAGAATGTTGCTGGCATGAAAAAGCTGTTAACCTGGGAGAAATCTAAAGATCTGTTAGGTCTTTAAACTTCAAAATGTAGTGGCTCCTAATAAGAAATGCTGCTGTTTGAATATCAAGTTACTTCTTCAGAAGATGGAGGGAGAGTTCTTACCTCCTATGGTCTAAGTATACTTGAACAGCTACTGGTATCAGAACTACAAATACTCATGGTAAATGGTGAAAATGAGGCTTTTAACAGCCAAAAAGCAGCATACAGAGATGAAGACTGCTGGAGCTGAGGTACCACTCTGCACTCTATACCCTGCCCTAAACTGAACCTTCACCAGAGCCTGTGTCCTGTCTCTTCAGCTACATGGGATTTACAGTTTTACTCTTTTTTTTTTTTTTTTTTTTTTTAATGGATGCTAATAATTCATTTAAATGTAAATTTAGTAATTAATATATGAATTCCTATATTTGCACGATTGCCCTTGATCCAAATAATGTGAAATGTGAAATACATACTCTTCAATTGCATGTGAAATACATACTCTTTATTGTCTTCCTATGCCTTGAAGAGAACTTCTAAGGCCACCTAAATCCACTCCAATGACCCTGTAAAAGCCCTTCATGGAAGAGACATGATCGATTCCATCTCTTCTGGGGTGACCATGTACCTGTGCAAAACGTGGTTGAAGAGTCTTTGCGAAAGAGAAGAAGGAGGTGAAAGGCAGATTATGGCCTTGCGCCGGATAATACCTGTCCAGGTACTGTGTCATGTAGAATGCATGACCACATCACTGAATCACCTAATAAATGAGGTCCTGCATATTTTCTATGGTTACATCTAGGTACAAAGTAGCTCTACCCTGACTAAAACAAAATCTTAGACTGGTTTGCTATGGCCATGCATGCTTGGAGCAGACTACAGAGTCTCAAAAGCTGAATAAATGCCTATCTGCTATGTAGTCTGTGCTGAGGTCTGGTTTCTGAGACTGTTAATTGTACCATGTTTAAAGTTATCTAGGTTATGTCTTTGTGAGCTGTGTGAGTTCAGTAAGTAAAATGCAGGAAGTATCCTAGATCAATTCTGATTTATCCTGTGTCACTTCGGTAGTTTCAATTTTAAAATTTTGATTTTCTGTCAAGTTTTTAACCAAGCATCTTCTTATTTCCAGTTAAATTGATATTCAGCTTTTCTTCTTAAACTTTGGACTGATCCTAAGTTAATAAACATTTTTATTATGCTTTTTACATATTAGTTTATATATATATGTAATAAACATTTTTATATATTTAATAAACATGAAATTAACATTATTTTGTATCTTGGAGGTCAATTATTAAATAGCTTATAACATTTCATTTTTTAATGCTGCTCTTTTGTAAGATGAAAAACTTAATCAACAGAAAAATTATGCTTAAATGTGACAATTTTGTGTACTGATGTCCATAAGCAACAAAAATACTAATTACAGAAAGCAAAATGCAAAATGAAAAATTCAACAGTAATTAAAGAGCTCCTTATAGAAGATGTTTCTAAACTAATGATGAAAAGACAGGAAACCAGGAAGGGAAACATTTTCATTAGGATCAGAAGCAGACAAGGTTTTTTGTGTGTGTACACTTACAAGCTTACTGAGTTTAATGCTAAGCAGTTTACCAGTCTTCTTCATTATCTTAGTTTGTCAGCAAGATATGAATGTTAGGGCTCCTGTTTGTGTTTTTTAGAACTGAGTTGACTCAGCAGAGTGGTCTTTTTAAAGGGAACGGCTTGTTCCTTCCCCTTGGTCTAAGTGGGAAGATAGTGGTTGCCTTTCTGCTCACGCTGCTTCCAGTGCTGCTTGAACCAACAGCCAGAGGAGCCATTTTCTGTGGTAGGCTAGGGAAATGACATTGCTGTCAGGAATTTGCCCTCTTTCAGTGAGCTCATTTTAAGCAGCTTTGCAGCATTTCTGTGCTCAGGCCAGGAAGGCACAATAGTTATTTTGTGCCTCATTTACCTCAAATATCCCCTAATTGTTGCTGGAGGGTTCTAAAATAGAGGCATGGCAATAAAGGAATGCACAGAACTTTTCGCAGTTGTGGTAGTAATAATATATTTAGTATTTATTGCCTTAATGGCTGGTAATGGATAGCTCAGTTCAGACACCATTCAAATGGGTAACTCAAAGAGCTAATAACTTAATAGATTAGAAGATGACAAATAGCAGATAAGCTAAAAGAAAGTGGATAACAAAGATAATTAGAGGTTTTAGCACAACACACAGTGTGAAATACTTGGCTGTTAAGCTTTTTATTACTCATTTTCTGCCAGGGTGTATGACAGCAGGAGAAACTTAAGACTGAAGGAGATGCTGGGTTCAGAGACTCTGACTTTGGGAATGGGAATTTGAAAAGGGAATTCTTTACATGTGGAATAATCTGATTTTTTCACTTTAGCATGGCTGGCAGCCAAAA
Source organism: Psilopsiagon aymara (assembly GCA_024733675.1). Classification (NCBI taxonomy): domain Eukaryota; kingdom Metazoa; phylum Chordata; class Aves; order Psittaciformes; family Psittacidae; genus Psilopsiagon; species Psilopsiagon aymara. The sequence continues at coordinate 13,693 of JANRGW010048438.1, forward strand.
CAGAGGCTGGCCTCGACAGGGAAGGTACCTTGTCAGTGAAGGTAAATAAAATTTAAAAGAATATATGGTAGTATATATAAGTAGTAAGTGATAATCTGGAAAATTATTTTACATAACGGCATTCTGAAATGATGAAAAGATGAGTGATCAGTGAGTATGTTAAGGACTTGAAGGCTAAAGGTCAGTAAGAAGTTGATGACTAAATGATTAGATGACAGTTTCTGCAAAAATAAAAATAAAATCAAAATAAAAATAAAACAGGGAGAATTTACAAGATTTGAACAGTTAGGATTCTTTCATGCAGAAAACAGTGGTTCACTTCCTAGTATTGTGCTCATGACTAATTAATAGCCTACATGAAATTATTGTAGTTAATTATGTGGTCATTAATATCCCACAAAGAAGGATGCTTGGTTACAGTACACAAACTGCTGCAAAGAAAGATTCCTTTTTAATTGCAATGAACACTAAAGGAAGAAAGAGAAATTGTTAATTATATTTAACACCACGTTAATTCCCCCCCATCTTTCTGTGGAAGGACATGTCATGAGATATATTTGTTTTATTGCTATGGGCTGCAGCAGTGTTCTTTTTTTACTGCTACAGACAGTTTTCCTTTCTGCTTTGGAACAATCTTCCAAAAATGGTATTTTAAGTATTTATTGAGTTCTGTTCTTTTAAAGAAGACCTCAGGATTTATTAACTATTCTACTGTTTATATTTTAAAAAATAACAAACATAACTATAACTATAATGGCACTAATTAAAGTAAAATTCTCATTTAAACCACAAGGGTAAAATGAGCCTTTATGATATTCCTTGTACAATTAAATCTTGCATAAAAATTAGATTACTATATTCACTTTAAGATTAAATGATAGATCAATGCTGAATCATTTCCAGAATTTGTATTCAGACTAGTTAGTACTGTATAACCTTCTCTAGGTGGTCCTGTCTTGGCAGGGAGGTTGAACTAGGTAATCTCCAGAGGTCCCTTCCAACCCTGATGATTCTGTGGTTCTGTGAATCTTCTGGATTGCTTTTGTGAGAATTCTGTCAACTTGGCTTGAAAATAAGCATGCAAAGAACTGGCACAAAATCAAAATTGAAGGGTTGAATTTGGGGTATTTCCTGTTCCTAAATTATTTCTCCTTTCCGCTATTTATTTTAAGGTTCCAATGACTACCTTATTGTGGAAGGTTTGTATATCATGTACAGGTGTTATTTTAATGCCTGTTCAGTTATGTATCTTGCCACTTGGTTTGCACTTAAATAAACGAGAAAGGCATCTTCCAAATGATAAGCTAGTACATTCATGCCTAGAGTATATGGAGTTTAAGAATAAATCAGAACTGATGTTTTTAAATTGTATTTCCTGTGTTTTGTTTTGTTGAAGTTTCTATAATGTATGAAGTGTGCACAAACATTCTATATGCAAAAAACCCCAGAAGCCTGTAGGATTTGTGTCTTTCATTACTAAACTGTCTTCTAAACCATTAAAAACTTGGCACCAATATAAAACCACATAAAATCAAGAAAATATTGCAGCATGTTAGATAATCATTAAATCCAGTTGGATGAATCTATTTACTGGCAATACAGATGCAGTCTGTAAAAATAGTACTTTATAAGGATCTATGGGTTTTTTTTTTTCCACTACATGAGCGCCAGTTTATTCATGTAGTCGTCACTTTTTATTATTTAATGGGATTTATCACCTTATTTATTAATTGGAGATTATTATTCTTCTTCTCCTTAGTAATCTTTGCCTCTAAAAAAATGCTGACATGAGACCAGTTTGCCTGATTTCCTCAGTGCACTACTACTTCTACTCTTGTTGCCTTTAACTTGGGTAAAACTCAGTATAAAAGAGAGGTAATTGGAGCCAAATCTTGGAAAAAAAAAAAAAAATGCCGTGTCTCAGTCACTGATCTGATGGAATCACAGAATCGTTAGGGTTGGAAAGAACCTCTGGAGATCTTCTAGTCCTACCCCCCATACCAAGGCAGGGCCATCTGGAGCACTGAATCCCTCAGAGTGCAGGCTACACTGAACCCTCATTAAAATATTTGAACCATTGGGTATATTCAACTGCAAAGCTCTTAGCAACGTCAGGTTTCAAACTCATTTGACTCGCAAAGATTGACTGGATATCAGTAAGTGTGCAAACTATCTCATGCTTTTAACTTCAAAATATGAAAGAAAATGAGTTCTTGAAGATGAACTGCTTGACTAAAAATGTTCTACAATGAATATATTCCATTCACTTTCTAATGATGCATAGACATCCTCTGCAACTATTGTGAGCAGATTCCATCTGAATATTTGAGTGAAATTATTTTTTTTTAGTTTTTATTAAAGAACAATTGCCTGTAAGCCTGTAGTTAGGAAGCAGTCCTTGTTTTAGCCCTCATTCTGTTGTTCAGAAAAGTACATTTCATGTAACATTTTGCCATTAGCAGCTTTTAATCATGTAAATATAATTTTAATATGTAAATGCCATCCATGGTTATAAAACTTAACAAAAATATAGGCTGTAATGATCTAACAAAATGCAGTTCAGTGCTGCACCTTTATGCGTAAGTTTTCTGTGTATGCATATACTTTTCTGTACTTTTAAAGCATTATATTCATGTCTGAGAAAGAAATCTTACTGAACTATTGAGCATACTCCATGATAAAGTATTACTACTATTAACGTATTGTAATTTACATAATCTGTTCCTTTTTAAAAGAATACTTTCTACAAAACAGATACTAGGTTTTACAAACATTAGAAAATATGTATTTGTCATAATGTACGTACTCCTGTATGTGCATCTCTTAACCTAAGAAATTTAATTATAATAGGAAAGTAATTCAGAATGGATGTGATACAAGGAATTTAGGAATATTGCAGCCTAAACTAGATGGCCTCATATATCATACATCTTTACAACAGGTATAGAATAGTGATATAATATCAGTCTTAAGTGTGCATTTCTTTGTCCTGTTAGTGCTAATCTAATTAGTACTATTATCCTCAGGCAAGGTAAGTTCTTTATGACTTACATAAGAATGCAGCTCTGCTGAGTGTGATAGCTGAGAAAATGCTAAATAAACACTCACATAGACTGAGCTTCCCACCTCTGAAAAACATGAGACTGTTGAAGTGTTGTTTAGCCTTCATGAAAACTTTTATGTTCTAAATAACTGCAAGTTAGAATTCACATCGTATTTCCTGGTTTTAATGACAGAAGGATGTTCTGTCCTTCTTGTCAACATCTAGTATCCTGATGATTGCAAGAAGAAAACGTACAGGTTTTTTGTGAATTGTTATACATGTAGTTTACAGTGGTAAAGTGCACTTTCTGGATTATTTTTTTTTAGGAAATAATGACATTATGATGCTGGAAATAATATACAAGTGTGTCAGAACTGAGAAACAGCTGATACAGAGGGCTTTTTTTTTTTTTTGTGTTTGTGTTTTTTTTTATTAAGAGCCAAAAAAAATTCTGTTTTTCGAGAGTTTCAAGCAAGTTAAAGGCAAAATGGGAAAACAGCCAAACCGACAGTGTTCTTCTGTTTGGGATACTGCATGATAAAAGTTTGTAAGCAGCTTTTGAATGAAGAAGCAATACCCAAAATTTTCTAACAGAAGCTACATTTGCAAATATATATGCACCCAGACATTACAGACAATGTAGCAAGTTGATTTGCCAAGCCAGAAGAAGGTAATTGAATTTCATTTAGTGTGTGTATTCATGGATGGTAAGTTCAGAAGACTTACTATCCAAGGTTAGCTGAATGCAAAGCAGAAAACACTGAAATGCAGGGACAGTCTTTGAATATATATCAATATTTAAAACGCCATAGTCAATTAATCAATATATGGACTTTCTCAGCGTACAGGAAGATTTACACTGTTGGAAGGGCATGTATTCCTGTGTGTTTTTTAATCCAAACCTTCATGTCAAGGAGGTGAATCTATGCTTTAACCTGTGTTTAAGAACTTCGTTAGTATTGATAGTAAACTCAGTGATCAGGAGTGTGGTAGAGGGGAGTCTCATTTTCTACAGAATAATGAGGAAGAGATTTTTATCATGGCTTTCTCCTGTTAGACAGAAGAGCTATTTCTTGGTTAGTTGTACTAATAAACAAAAGGATGCAATACAGACACTAACGGTGCAGTACTGGTCAGATTTCTATGAAAAGTAATATCAGAGTTCTCTTAAAAGCAGTTAAATAATTTTCTTGTCTTTCACTCAGAAATTATTATTATCTGGCTGGAGGCTGGACTGTAGCCTGGATGTGCCACAATATGTCATGAAATTGTGTGCACTATTTTTGAGATTTCCTTGATATGACAGAAGCGCATTTAGGAAATCAGGTTTTTTTTATATATATAAGTTGTGTGAATCAATGTAGAAGAAATATCTGTGAATATTTGGGCCAGTATTTGTGGAACAGATTATCCTGTAAATAGTTGATGTTTTGGTAGCTAAAGCGTTAGTGTCCCATTCTAGTGAAGGTGGTCAAATATAGGCCAGATTTGTAGGAAGGTTGATGAAATAAAACAAAGTTTGTTACTATTTTATACAGTCTTCCATTCAGTACTGTATTCTGTTTAGAATCTGCCTAAAGTTAGATTATCAGATCATGTTTCTGAAATTCTTATTGAAGATGATCACTATGTATTTATACTTACAGAAAACTTTCTCAGAGTATTGGGTGAAGAACTAATTAGACAAGGCAGTTTCTGGGAGCTCTCTCAGGCTAGCTTGTTCTCTTTTTTTTAAGTTGATCAAAATGAGGAATTGACCTTTATATCATCTCAAATATAAACCTGCAACAGAAAGATAATTGCTCAATTACATTTTTATAGGCTATACAATTATTCTAGAAAGTGTTTGAACAGGTCTGAAGTGAGTTCTATAAATACAGAAGCAATATGTTGCATCTCCTCTGGTTGGTGTGTTAAGGCCATGCTTATTGCTTTAATTACCATAATCTGTATTTATAAAAGATAAAACTTTTAAAACTACAAAGGTCTTGATCTCAAAATATGATAAATAGTTTCAAGATATGAGCATGATATTAACTACTAGAATTCACTAGGTCATGCTCACGCTACCAGTATCATGGGGAATTCCTTAAGCAACATTGTCAATGTCTGAAAGTAAGTATTCACAAAGATATTTGAGTAATACATGAAGTAATATCTGATTCACTGTAAGAAGAGACATGAGGTAAAAATGTTTCCATCCTTTGTGTTCTGGTGGTATTAGAACTGTTGAGTAATCTTACAAGCTGACATGTTCTCAATTTGTCTGTATAGGAAAAGAATATGAGTTAAAGAAGATGCAATGTGATTAAAAATAATCTGGTGACAGCACATGTATTAAAATATTTGACATATAGATGACTGTCTGCCAATATAATAATGCAGTGTTAGATTTATTTTATTTTATTCTTAAGAAATAAGTTTGATTTAATTATTTGACACAAGGAGAAGACATAAAGACTTCCAAGAGGTGACCATCCAGATCTCTCAGTGGTAAATGGTGGACCACAGCAGGAGAAAGGATGTGTATGTTTCTACAATAAATTTTCATGTCGTTTTGAAAAAAATATGCTTTCCAGAAAGGATTTTCAAAATAGAATCTTCTCAACTTGACATGTCTGCTGGGGTTTTTCATGATGTCAGAGAAATTCTTCCTCTACTGAAAGCAAGAGGAGTTCAGTGAGGTAAAGAATGAAAAATTACTCCTGAAATGTTTGAAACACAAAATATGCAAATGCATTCTCTGTTCAGTGTGAAAGGTTATTCTTGTGTGCCTACTGGGAAAAAGTTGGTTATAATGAAAATTTGTACAATAACTACTAATGATGTTACCATAGAACATTTCTTCATTCTGCCTACAATGAAGAGACAAATGTTAGAGGAAAGATAAAAGTGGTTACTGGAATGGCTCTGGTAGAGAGTATGCAGAATATAGATAGCAGTGTTACAGGCAGAAAAGTGTTGTCTAAATGTAGGTGTTAGATGAGGCCAGTGCTTGATATCAACCAAAAGTGTCAGTATTGGATGGAAGAAAGAAATGATTAAAGTTTAATACATTCTAGGCATAGAAACATAACCAGCTTCATGATAGCTTTCCCTAATTAAGTAAACTGGATTATATTTACACAAACATTAAACGTGGATTTGTGTTGCTCATTAATTCTTCTCAGAGTATTTATAAATTAAATTTGCAGTGTGAAGTCATAATACCTTGTCATTTGCAGGTTTGTGTAAGTTTATGGGACTGGAAAAGGGTACTTTAGAGTGTATTCCCGTTTAGGGATCATTGGTATACACATTTGTGTTGCCTTACTCATCTAACTCTTTCGTCTCTTCTCAGTCTTGGATATTGAATTAGAATTTGCTGAATACTTTTAACATGTCCTTAATTAGGTCAATCATTTCAAATACTCTGTTAACACTTTTGCTATGCACATGATGCTTGAAATAGTTTCATGATATTCTAATATGTATTAATGAATCTCTTTGGGGTTGTGCTGTTTGGGATTTTTAATTATGATTTTTTGTTAAGGTTCTATTTTGCTATAGGAAGTGACAGAAGAAATAGACTTAGTAATATGTCAGTCAGTTTCCTGCTTTTATAATCCTTAAAAAGAGAATTTGGTTTTGGAAAATAAGGATTTGACTCCTCTAGGTCCTTCAAACTAATAGAGATACTAGAAATACTTCTATATTCTTAAAAATTATTTTAATTTTGATACACAAATGGCATACGAGGCTTGGCAAACAGTTATTATTTTTGTCTCTCTTTAAATGCTGATTGTTCATGTAAGTTGATTACTCTCCAGATTTTTGTCTTTGAAAGTAACAAAATCAAAATTAAGAATACTGGCATTCTTTTTTTAATATGAGGTATTTTGTCATATAGTTCACTTACAGCATGCCAATAGAAATAACAGGTAGAATGTTTTCGTATATGGAAAAGGATAAGATTTCAAAGACAAGATTATCTGAAAACACTTATTTTCTGGGGAGCAATTTAGTACATTGCAGATATATGGAGCCCTTATTCTGTTTAGATTCCAAAATTATGCAGATGGATATATGACATCACATCCTTTGTAAAGAGTTACTACTTCCTGATTTTGAAATCCCTTTAAAAATAATTCTACTAATAGCTGTATTCAAGATGGGAATATGGAATTTAGAGAAGAGTAGCAAACTGGTTTATGCTACCCATATAACAACTATGGCCATTTTCAGTACTATTCCAGTATTTTGCTCTTAATTTCTCTTGAATTTGGAAAAAAAATATCCATAAGCTTCCAAATGAGAATGCTTATTTGAAAAAGGGAAATATAGCCCCCATTTTCAAGAAGGGGAAAATGGATGAGCCAGCGAACTACAGACCAGTCAACCTCACCTCTGTGCCTGGCAAAATCTTGGAGCAGATTCTCCTGGAAGGCATGCTGAGGCACATGAAAAACAACAAGGTGCTTGGTGACAGCCAGAATGGCTTCACTAAGGGGAAATCCTGCCTGACCAATCTGATGGCCTTCTGTGATGGGGCTACGGAGCTGATGGACAGGGAGAGAGCAGTTGATGTCATCTACTTGGACTTTTGCAAAGCATGTCTCTAAGTTGGAGAGACATCAATTTGATAGGCGGACCACTAGGTGGATAAAGAACTGGTTGGATGGCCGCACGCAAAGAGTTGTGGTCAATGGCTCAATGTCCAGCTGGAGACCAGTAACGAGTGTTGTCCCTCAGGGGTCAGTGCTGGGTCTGGTCTTGTTCAACATCTTTGTCAGTGACATGGACAGTGCACCCTCAGCAGGTTTGCCATGACACCAAGCTGTGTGGTTTGATTGATACGATGGAGGGAAGGAATGCCATCCAGAGGGACCTTGACATGCTTGTGAGGTGGGATGATGCCAACCTGATGAAGTTTAACCATGCCAAGTGCAAGGTCCTACACCTGGGTTGGAGGAATCCCAGGCACAGATCCAGGTTGGGCAGAGAAGAGATTCAGAGCAGCCCTGTGGAGAAGGACTTGGGGGTGTTGGTTGATGGAAAAATGAGCATGAGCCTGCAGTGTGCTCTTGCAGCCTAGAAAGCCAACCGTATCGTGGGCTGCATCTAAAGGGGTGTGATCAACAGGTTGAGGGAGGTGATCCTGCCCCTCTACTCTGCCCTTGTGAGACTTCACTTGGAATATTGTGTGCAGTTCTGGTGTCCTCGACATAAAAAGGACATGCAACTGTTGGAAAAAAGTCCAGAGGAGGGCCATGAGGATGATCATGGAACTGGAGTACCTCGTGTATGAAGATAGGATGAGAAAGTTGGGGCTGTTGAGCCTGGAGAAGAGAAGGCTGTGTGGAGACCTCATAGCAGCC
>JANRGW010048444.1:0-15512 GCA_024733675.1 Psilopsiagon aymara
CCCAGGCTTGCTGGGGGGGACGGGCAAGCTTGGCACCCCTTTCCTGCCGGCCTCCGGCGGTTCCTAGGCCGGGCGGGGCCGTTAGGCCGCGGCCTTCAGTTCTGCGCCACCGGGAGGCCGCCTCTCCCGCTCGGCTCCTAGTGCCTTGGGCAGGCCGTAGTCGGGAGGGGAAGAGGGGAGGAGCGGCGGCCGTTGCGGGAGGCCTGGGCGGCTTAGCTGTGAGAGCCGGCGGGGCTTCCCCCGCCGCCGCGGTGGCGTGTGCAGTATGAGCGCCCGGACAGCGGTAATTGCAGCGGGCAGGTGGGGCTGTGGCGGCCGCTGCCGAGCGAGGTTGGGAGTAGGGAAGGAGCGGGCGGCGGCAGGGCCTGGGCTCGCCTCGCGGGGCGGGGAGAGGTAGCGCCGGCAAGGCCGGAGGTGTCAGGTGCGCCCCGTCCGGCTGGGGCCGCCGCTGGAGGAGCTGGCTAGGACGGCCCGGCTCGTCCTGCGCTGCTTTTGTTTTTCCTGCCCGACGAGCTTTTCGTCCTCCCGTCCTTTGCGGCGCAAAGTCAGCGTCAGTCAGCCTCCCCGAGGGAATCGCTTGTCATGTCAATAACGAAGCCGAATCATAGCTCTTCCTTCTCCTCTCCTATTTCCCAGCTGGGAGTTAAGTAAGCAAGCACCCAGCATCCCATAAACTATCCTTGAACTGTAAGCAGATCTCAGCGTCACCTAAGCACCCGGGATTTTCCTGCCGGGGAACAGTAATCCCAGATGATTCTGCTGGTCTGCACAAGTTCATATTAGTGAATAGTTCTGCCTTGGGCTTGGAAACCAGCCTCCCTTTACTGGTTTCACTAAAGCCAGTACACAGCTGTGGTTGCTGGCAAGCTGCAGAAAGGAATGTTTGGGGTTTGTGTTGTGGTGGTTTTTTTTTTTTTTTTTTGTGGCTTTTCGGTAGCATTTTTTCCTTTTTTTTTTTTAAATATGTTCTTAGAATAAATGATCCATTTTTAAAAATACTGTTATAAAAAAGTTAAATTCAGTTGGTTTTATTATTAATGCTTCATTTACTCTTTTTGTACCTACCGTGGGTAATGAAAACTGGTCTGTTTCATGTCAATATTTGGCTTTATTTATTAAAAATAAATAAAGGGTATTGTATTTCTTCTGAAATTGTAGAAACTGCTGCTTCTTACCAATTATAGTTCAGAGTGGATTGGAGAGATGTCTTAAATGTAATCCTCTCTTTTGAGAGGTGTGGGAGTTTTCAGGGTTTCACTATGCTGTAACTTTTCCCGCAGCCTTCTGGACTCTGAAGCTGGATAACAGATGGGATTTATGTGTACCCTGTTGTCTCTAAAAATCTGTCTTTTGGTCTTTATGCAGTTTCTTGCTCATGTAATTTCTTGGTTTTGCCCTTTATATATGTTAATCTTTACAACGCTGGCATTTTGTCTTGTTGCTGGTGTTGTTCAGGGCACAAAACTGCTTTCATTTAACATCTGATACATCAAAATAATATAATGGCTGCCCATGTGTATTTCATGTGTTACACAAAATTAGGTAGTAATAAGCTGAAAACGTTGAGGGTCTAAATCTTGCTTACCATTTCTTTGTTTTGAATGGTATGTACCTGTTTAATTCAGAGTGCATTTTATTTCAGAAAATACGAGCTCTTTGCTGCTTGCTTTTTAACTGGTGGGAAGACAATTTAAAAGGTTGCAGGAAATAGATGGGCAGCCTTTAATATCTGAACTTCTCGAGGTTTGCAGTGGCCCTTCCCTTTTTGGGATTGATTTTCATGTGTATCTTTCAATGGAAATTATGTATTATGTCACATACTTGGCAGTTCCCTCATGCAAGGTGTGAATTTGCTTGGTCAGTATAAATTACTTTTAATAGTAGATGCAAGAATAGGATGGCTTATCTTTCGAGAAATGTGTTAGATGTATATGGCCTTGATCCTTCTAATACCAAACATGCTGACAAACTTGTGATTGTACATTGAAATCGGTACTTGAAACGTCTCAGTTGCCTGTCTTGTATTTTTAGCAGATACTGCTGAATCCAGGGAAGGGGCATTCTTGTTCTACTTGTGAAGCATTTTGCGTTGCTGTAATTTTTAGCACGCTGTATCCAGCATGAGGTGGTGAATGGAAAGCATGATGAAAAGTTTTTGCAGTCTGTCTGATTAGTGTTAATCCATCAAACTGCATGCATACCTAAATGTTCCCACTATCAATGAAGTCTATTGTTTATGGAAAGGCAGCTAAACATGCAGGGCTGGGAGCATATGTGTTACAGTGAGAACTGTAGAAGATACCCATGGTCTGGTAAACAGAAGCAAGAGAACTCTTTTTTGAAGAAGAAAAAAACCTCTTTTATTGAGAGGGGAAGAAAAACTTTATAAAAATATTGTGAAAAGCACTGAGTTATATAGATTCTGAGAAAAGTTCAAAGTAGGGAAACTGTGGAGCTTTATTTCTCCTTTGCTGCCATTTCCAGAAGCATTGAGACTATTTAGTTATGTTAGAACCCTGCATTGTTTTCACACCACTGGTTTAATTTCCCACTTTCTGCCACTGTATTTGAGGTATAATACTGAGGGCATTCAGCTAAGCAATGCTTTCACTCCATCTTGATGTCATTGCTGAATGACTGCCCTTTTATTCTGAGAGGTCGTTGTTTTGGAGTGATGCTGAGGCAGTGCACTTCGGAGGACTGAGTCTATAGCTATCTGTTTTCACTGCAGAGGAACTAATTGTTAAGGTTTCTCAGTCTTGTGTATTTCAAATAGATTAATTTTTATAACTTAACTTGTTTTCCCACTATGTTGAAGTATCAACTTCTACAATTTTGTTGCAGATCAATCATGTCATCCTTTCAAGAAGTTCCATCTTCAGCTAACACTTTGCAGACTTCCAATTTTGCACATGTGATTTTTCAAAATGTGGCAAAAAGTTACCTTCCAAACACACACCTTGAATGTCACTACACTCTGACCCAGTTTATCCATCCTCATCAGAAAGACTGGGTTGGTATTTTCAAGGTAAGTCAGGCTTGTTCTGTTGCTGTTTCTCAAATGTTTACTGTCTTCCCTCTTAGCAGTTAAAAAAAAATTGAAGAAAAAACCCAAACCAGTAAAAGCTCCGTCATAAAATGAAGTGCAGCGTCACTTAAGTGATGTATTGTATTCCTGCTGTTAGACTGTGGGTTTTTGTAACAAAGCTCAAAACGGAGATCAAAACTAGAGGAATGAGTACACTTTAAGGCTGCTGAAGCTAAGGGAAAGTGTCATGTGGTGGTGTTATGCAGAGTTAAATGGAGATGATTTGGGAAGACATGTGGGCACAGATTGACACTGAGAACAGGACTATATGAAGAGCATGAGCTGCAGTGAGAGTGAAATGTGTGTGGAAGGAACAAAAGCTAATCTGGAGGTATCCTGACATAGGTCCCTGACTCATTTTTGTTGCTAGAACAGGCTGAACAGTATAAATGACTGAAATTACTCAAAACAGACCCTTGAAAAAAGGATAAGGGGTAAGGCCACATCTGAGTTACTTGAAGCTATTTGTGAAGGTTTAAAAAGCTTCATTTATGGGTCTACAAATTGATTAATTCTTAGAACTGCTTCTGTTTAGGACCTTGATCCATGTTTCTTTGTCAGTATAGCTCCTAGTAGAAGATACTTAAATTCCTTACTTGAATGGTTAATGAAAGTTTTGATTTAGGCTTTAAAGAAGTGGTGCTTTGGTAGTGGGGAGGAGAGAGAGGTAACGGGCTTTCTCAATACTGGAATACTGAAGGACCTTTCTCTTTAGAGCTGTCTGCTGTTTTAAGAATGTAAATGTTTGACTTCATTGTAATCTGCAGTTTACCAATGGACTCTTAGTCTGTATTCAAGATAAATTACTTTTCTGCAAAATAGAAGTACTCTATTTACATAGCAAAGCAGAAGCATTTTCAATGCTGTGTACAGTGACTGTACAGTCAGTAAATTGTGCGGGAGAGGCTTTAACTCACAAACAGGCACATTGGTGGGAAGTTTTTAAAAATGTGTGGATATGTATCTTGATTATCTGCACAGGTTTGAAAAACAGTGTGAGCACACTTGAACGTTAATGGCATTAATGAAACTTAAAGTTTTGATGAAGTTGTTTTTTTCTTTAATGAGGGTTCTGTTCCTATTGCGTATAAGCATTTTGAAATTATTTAAATTTTAACTTGAGAAGTAAATGTTGTGGCTTTGTTTATCTCAGTGAGGGAGGCAATGGGGACCCTAGAAGTACCAATTAGAGAAACTTAAGAGCATAAAACAGTTTTTCAGTGGCTATATGAAATGCTGTATACAATGGACAGGTATCTTTGATTTAACCTTGTCTGCGATGATGGATTTCTTAAACTATTGAGGCTGAATTTTTATTCTACTTTAGCAGTGGCAGGTAACACAGTTTTGGCAATTATTTGAGGATCATGCTGAGCTGGCATAAGGTAGTACAGTTGCTGAAAGAAACACCTTTTATGCAGGGTGGTTTATTTCCTGTGCTTCCTTTTCCTTTATGTGAATCAAGCTCATGTATGATGAATCAAATCAGGGAATCGATAGAGGTTAAGACCAGCATTTTGGAACTGGATGGGTTTTTTTGGTTTTGGGTTTTTTTTTAAAATGGGGTTCCCCAACTGAATTTCCAGTTCACCTAGTTCTTGTCATCACAAGGGAAGGAAGCATTGCGAGATGAAAAAAGGATGAAAATAATTTTCTTTCTGTGATGATGTCATCCTGAGAGTAAGCATTATGAATATACTGTCTTATTATAGTACAGTGAGTTAGATAGAGCCAGCTGTCCAGCTGCATCTTCTGTGTCAGCAAATATGTATGTGTATGAGTAATGTTTACGGTAAACTGAATTATGAAAGTGTGATCTTGGGATAGGCAATAGGCAGAAGGTGTACTATACTGTCATCTGAGTGTAAAAATGCGTGGCTTCTAGAGAACTGATTGTTCCTGGACAATTAACAAGCCACCTGGAGGTGGTTGGAAAGCTGATGAAACAAGCACAGGTTTTATCATTTACCTTGGATGTGATGCATGTTCAGTAAAGTGAGTTTCAGCATTAAAAAAGAAAGGCAAATCTTTACTAATTGTGAGAGCAGTAATTAATGGGTTCTGTGTTGGCCTGGTATGCAAGGAAAGCAAGGCTTCCAGGAAAGAACTCAAAGCACCAATTCACTGACTGGTCATGTAGAGGGAATAGAAGTCCACCTTGTTTTTCTGAGGGGAAAAAAATTGCATAGAAAACAAACCTGTTTAACTTGGTGTCATTTAACCTTTGCCTGGAATTGCACAGAAAGTTGCTAATGTTGTAATAGCGAATACTGAACTGAGGGAAAAGGCAACTAGTTTAAAAAGAAACAAAACACTTCCAGCCAAAAAACTGTAGTGGTAATTCCAGATTAGTGTAGAAAATAAGGATAGAAAAATTGATTCCCTCTCCGTCCCCCTTGCGTCTTTTCCCTGGTGAACATTGTGTTGTTTTTGGTTCTAATGTTGACTTCTGTTCCTTTTTAAGAGGCAGTGACTTCAACTGTATTCTGTCTTGTGTTTCCTCAGCTAGTTAGCTAAGAAATTTTTATTGAACTAAACAAAACAATATGTGCTTTTTTTAAAAGTGAATGGCTTTTATTTAGGTTGCAAGTCTAAGTAAATTTCTTGAGCAGCAGTGATGTCTTGAGTAGATACAAATTATTTGTATCCTTGTATTACCTGTTTGTTTTGGTAGTCTGGCTTCTTGTGCAGCTGGATCAGGATCAGGAAATGGATCAGGGAAGTGATCTGCCAGAGAAACAGAGCTCCTACTCCTCCAGCTTTTACCACCTTACTTTACAACTGGCTTGGTTCCTCAGCTTGATCGCTGTGTGTTGCAATGGGCAACTCTGCTGGCATCACTGTGATGAAAACAAATGAGCTAGGAAGGTGGGTGTGGGAGAAACGCTACATCTGCTTTATTGGCGTGGCTGCTTAATGTGGAATGACAGTTAAAGCTTTTTCAAGTCTTTTGAGAATTCCATTCTGAAGAGCAGCTTTAAAAGGTTTGGTTTGGCAGTTTGTTTCCTTTGTAAATGGAGCTAATAGTACCAGAAGCAAAAACCAGTTTCATGTACTGACTCTTAATTTCTAGTTTGTGAGTTTTAAAATGTTTCTGTAGTAGGTACTACATGTATGGTAGAGTCTTTTTATTCCATGTACTTTTGCATTTGTGATTGTTGTAGTTGCTGTTAGTGTTGTGCAGCTTACGTAGAAAAGGTGATGTTAGAAATGGAATCCTCTGTAGGAGCCATAAATTGCTTTGAAGAGTCTTTTTCTGTGTGTTTTACTGTTATCATTTATTCAGTTATGTATTTATTATGCAACTTTATTTTGCTAATCCTTATATCAGTCTTTTTCACTTTGTGTATGTTATTTTTTCACTTGGTAGACTTAACGGATTCAGTTTTTCTCTGCTCTCTGGGAATGTTTCTGGTTTTCTGTGTCTACTTAGTATTCCATTTTCATCACTGTTTTGTACTATGAAAAGATAATGGCTATAATGGATGGTACCAAAGCAGATTCCTTCATGTTTGCAATTGTTTATTTACAGATACCTTCTTCTCAAGGATATTTTACAAAACAGCTTAAAATAAGGAGCTAAGGCAAGATGAAATGCTGCCTTTCTGTTCTCCATCACAAGCATCAAGAAAGTCTTACTGGGAGGTAGAACAGGTCTTGAAGTTCAGACCTGAGCAGGGATTTATGGCATACAGCATTATGACAAAGAACTAAATAAATGGACAGCTGAATAGCAGTTATTCTAAAACTTAAGTTTCTACCAACTTCTCTGTGCATGCTGTAGATGAAATGTTTTATGTTGTTCCCATGTGGTTAAAATTGCTAAGTGCTGTGAGTGTAAGGCATGTCATGGTGGTGGCTGTAGGTTTAGAACTCTTCCCAAGGAAGTAATTTTTCTACTATGTCCCGGGCTGCATCACCAGCAGTATGACCAGCAGTTAGAGGGAGGTGATTCTCCTCCTCCGCTCTGCTTTTGTGAGATTGCACCGGCAATCCTGCATTCAGTTCTGGGGCCCCCAATGCAAGAGGGACATGGACCTGCTCTAGTGATTTCAGAAGAGGCCTTGAAGATCATCACAGGTCTGGAGCACTGTGAAGGCAGGCTGAGATTGTTGGTGCTTGTTCAGCCTGGAGAAGAGAAGACTTGGAGGAGACCTTAGAGCAGCTTTCAGTGCCTAAAGGGCCTAAAGAAATCTGGAGAGGGACTTTTTACAAGGGCATGTAGTGACAGGGTAATGTCTTTAAACTAAAAGAGGGTAGGTTTAGATTAGGTATTAGGAAAAAAATTCTTCACTATGAGGGTAATGAGGCACTGGCACAGATTGCCAGAGAAGCTGTGGCTGCCCCATCACTGGCAGTGTTCAAGGCCAATTTAGACAGGGCTTTGAGTAACCTGGTCTCTTGGAAGGTATCCCTGCCCATGGCAGGGGGTTGGAACTGGATGAACTTTAAGGTCTCTTCCAATCTTAACCATTCTCTGATTCTAATTTTCTGTTTAGAAAAATGCAAACCCAGAGTTCATCAACTGAAAGGGCAGTATTGCATATGGGAGAATTATTTTGGATATACTAGTTTTCTTACAAACAAGGTGTCTGAACGTGTACTTTTGGGATTGGTCCTTTTGCAGAAGCTTGGAGGAATGTGCAGTAATGAAAGTTATGTTACCTTTCACTACAGAAGTTCTGAATATGCATTGATTTTATTCTTTTTGTATTCATCTTTCTTTTTCTTCATTGCCCCGTACAGGAAGCTTAAAATCAGGTTTTGCCTTGCTTTTCAAATCTGTGGTC
The DNA here is from genome assembly GCA_024733675.1 of Psilopsiagon aymara. Lineage (NCBI taxonomy): Eukaryota > Metazoa > Chordata > Aves > Psittaciformes > Psittacidae > Psilopsiagon > Psilopsiagon aymara. Next base: position 7,879 of record JANRGW010048444.1, read on the forward strand.
TTTCATTGCTGCTCTTTTTGCTTTTCTGACATTCTGGAGGTTCACGTGTAATCAAGTGCCAAAAGATCTCTGTCAGTTATGTCGTTGGTTATTACTAAGGAAAAGAAAAACCTGCAGTTTTACAGAGGAGTACCTGTCTAGTACTTGGCATAGGCATCCTGAGCCCCTCTTCAGGCAGGTTTATGAGAGCTAGAATTTGAGATCAGCTTTCCCTTTGGTGAGGATTTCTGTGCAGAAGAGCCTGATAGTTCCTGGTGTGGAGTCAGAGGGGAGAAGGCTTATCATTCTTGATTGATTTCACAGGAGATCTGTACTCCAGAACAGTTGAAGACCAGTGTCCCCTTTTTTCCTTTGCTTATCTCTGATTGATCAAAATATGGAGAGACCCTTAGACTAATCCAAGTCTAAAGCTTTGAAGTGAGGAGGAATAATTAATATGTGCACTATATCTGCTTGCAAAAATGGTCTCTCCGGTAGGTAGGCCTAATCTCCAGATGGAGAAATCTACATCTTGTGACTTTATGACTTTTATTTCACAGTAAAGTGAAATAATCATGTGGCCATGTGGTTTTTTAATATTCTTTTTTCCCTCATCATTAATGCATAATGTCCAGATTTGTGGAAGTGTTTGAAAAATCTGCTTGGCCTTTAGGCAGCACTGCTTACCCCTCTGTATAGGGCATATGTGTGCAAGTAAGTGTGTCAGATGTTCAGTGTACCAAGCGAGGCAGGTTTGCTGCATCTCAAAGGCAGAAGGAAAGAATGTTATAGGCATAGTAAAGATAGTGGTTAAAGAGAGTAGTGTTAGAGGTGTGGGTGTTTGTGGGGGATATCATAATACTTTCTGGTTTTCTGGAGATTTAACTTTGCTGAGGCCAGCATGCTGGAAAGACCTGTGGTACTAGCTGATAATCTTGCCTATGGGAAGCTAATGACTTTGGTCTTGCTTTGTAATTAACTGACTGTTCCATTGGAACTTTTCTGTTCCTTGGTTCTGCTTGATGTATTTTCCCAAGTAATCCGTACTGCCATTCTTCTAGGATCTTGTCAAGTTACAGGCATGCTTTAGTACTGACTGCCTCAATGTATCCTTAGAGAAGAAATCAAATCTTTTAATCTCTTCATGTCCACATTTATTATACTGACAACTTAAAAATAGTGATCTAATGTTCTGCTAGCTTAACATTTGGAAAAACTGAATAACCAGGGTTGGGAAAATTCTTAGTAACTTACTTGAACACAGGAACTGCTTGCTTGGCCTGACAGAGTATTCAGTATTTAGGGGTAACACCTGAGCTACTATTTGTGCATTGGTGCAGTGCCTGTATTTACATGCAAATTCATTTCTGACTTTTCAATGTACTGGTTTGTGGCGAACCTCAGAATTATCTGTGGGGAAAACAATGTGTATTATAATTTAACAGTGAATTTGATGGACACATAAGAAATAGCTTGGTGGTTGTGCTTTATCAAGACTATATAAATATGTTTTTATATAGTACTCTGAGTTATTTAGTCTCCTTTGGGCTGCAAATAACAGTACAACTTGTGTGGGTCTTTTCAATATCCTGATTTTGTTGTAGATTATTTTCAGGTTTTTTTCAAGGTACCAATTACTTCCATATATACAAGTCACATTATGAAGTACAGCACAAAAGCTGGGTTTGTTATTGACCACATGTATATAGAAATACAGTTTTTCTGGCATGGAATTATCACTGCACAGCAGGGCATGATAGCTAGAGGAATGCGTACTGCACAGTACTTCCTGTTGTTAAAATAGTTAAGAATAGAATTACTGGAATTGGGAATGTTTTGAGAATTGCTCTCCACAAGCTAGAGTGACTTGCAGGTTTTTGATTTACCTTCTTTGGAAAGATGTGTCATAAATAACTGAGAGAATCTTTTTCTTAAAAAAGATAAAGAATTCCATGGCAGTATTGTTCGCTGTTTCTGTATTAGGTGAAGAGAAGGATAATCTGGGTTTATGTGGTGTTCCCTTTGACAAGCAATTTTGACCTGTAATTCCAAGTGTAATTAATTTTCTAAAAATAATTGCCATGGTAGGTTTGTGTAGTCAGAGGCAGAATTGGCATAACAAAGTCATCAGTAGCTGGTAAACAATTTTGAAGTAAAAGATTGTGCTGATTTATAGTTCTCATGTGATGGTAAACAAATATCTCACCTAAATGCCACCCACCCTTTTTTAATACATTTTCATGCTTATCTCTTAAAGAAAACAGTAAGTTTGTTGCTCTTTGATCTGTCATAATATTTCCTTGGACAATCATTTACATATGTAGCAGGTTTTCTTTTAGAGAGTTCATATTGTTTCTATATTTATTTTGATTTATATGTAATAGGAGAGAAAGTTGATCCAAAAGTCTAGGCACTCTGTCAATGTCATTTTTTTACGTATTCCTCTGAACTATGAGATAGATAATACCTTGATATTGCAACAAATGCCATATGTTCTCAATAGCCCAAGTTAAAAGATTGCCTGTATGTGTTTGTAACATTCTGCAGAGATGGACTTCTTCAGGTCTGAGCACAAGAGAACATCTTAAGATTACAGCCTTTCATAAAGAGCTTAGAGTACCTTGCAGCCTTGTTCTACCCCAAAACATTACAGCTTTAGGGCTTCTACTATATCACACATTTTTATCTCAGTGTGAATAGCGAGGTCATGTCTGAAGTGAAGTCTTAAATGGCTTGGACTGGGGTAAGTCAAAGTTGCAAGTAATGTAAGGTGATTACAGGCATACTAAAGGAAACAAAGTTGTAGCTTTGACTTTTTTTACTTATTTTGAAATGTCTATGCCTTAATGTTACTGAAGTGTATTTAATACTTTAGTAAGTATTTTTCCTGATGTCCATGTTCTGATTTTTTATTTTTTTTAATAGCTTGATTCTTTCAGAATTGGCGTCTAGATACTGTTATTTGATGACAGTGTATATATTCAAAAGTATATTGCATGAGTGGCATGTCAGTATTGACAGTAGACTATGCTTAATTTTGCCCTGTATGAGCTTCTCTGCTCCTAGGTATTTATTTTTTCCCATTTATTTTCTGACTTAGAGGAGCTTGTTACCTGTAGTTGCCTGTAGTAGGCTGTGATAGGCTACAGTAGCGCTAGCGCTACTGTGACTTTCAACTAATGTTACTTGAACTCAGGGTTATGGCACAAACCAAGCCTGCTGTGGAGAAATCACAGTCCTAGGATGCTAGGCCTAACTGCATTTTGCTTAGACTCCTGTGTTTTCTGTGATTTGGGTCAAAGTGGCAGTTTCTTACCATGTGAAATGTGAAAAGGCTGTTGACTTAACAATAATTATATTGGGTAATGTATGTCCAAAGCCTTACGTACTGTCTGTAATTTGCTTCTTTCAGAGTAGCTTATCGTCTTCTTGGCAGTACTTAGGGTACTTTGCCAGATTACTTTCTAAACTATGTAATTTACTTGCAGAATTACAAAAAGGGCATATTATTTACTCCTCAGAGTTTTATAGTTGGGTTGTGGTGTGACTTTTTTTTTTAATTCTTTTTTCTAATTGGGTCATATTAGATGTTTACAATAAAGGTTCGTTGGTTACGCTTCAGTTGGTTCAGCTAAGCCAGTATTTCCTGGGTTTGCTTCTTTGGACTGCCAATGTAAGTATATGTGCTATGTAGATAGGTGGGACGTAGTAATGCAGCAGAATGAGCGCTGCTGTTCTTCCAGTTGCGTAATGGCTTTCTGAGGCCAGGGGAAAAAAATGTGAAGTGGGCTTTCCTTACAGTGCTGTTTCTTTAAAGCATTCTCTTCTAAGGTTGAGTTGACTTTACTGAGACATTACAAAAGGAAAGAAATAGAACAAAATAGAAAACTGGAAAAGTTTTCCATGTTCATCTCATAGATGAAACGGAAGAAATTATAGAAGATGTTTGAAATAATTTTTGAATTGTAAACACTGCAGTTGTAAGGCAGAGCTTTCTTCTTAGAAAAGCTTACATTCCTTCTAAGATGGACCGAATGAGAGTTAAAGGAGATAAAGCAGAAGAAAATGTTTATTATTTTTTTCAGTAATATATTTGATAACTCATTATTGGCATACAGACAGGTGCACAAATTGTGTTCTTTCCTCACCTCACCCCCCCTTTTATTTTTCTAGTCAGCTAATTTTCTTCTAGTTAGTTTATGGAAACATACTGTGAGTGAAATGCATGTATGGGGAAGCTAATTGCCCCGTGTGGCATTTCAGTAAGAAAGGGCTTGTATGTGTGGGGCAACAAAGAAGAAGGAACTTTCATGATGACTATATGCGTATTTATTAGTAGAAGGAAGACCTGTCTGGTATGAGTATTGAGGACAATTGTCTGTCCCTACTTGCCCAGCCAAATTGCATAGCGCCTGGTGTTAGACATCTTAACCTTTACCAGACTTCATCGTTTCCACTGCAGGGTTGGTTTATATGACTAAGAAGTAATTCGTGATGTCCTAATTGAAATAAGCCTTTTTGCTCAAAAGTAGGAAATAGGAATATCAGGAATGGATTACTCTGTAATACCTATTAAAACTTTCCATTTATGGAGGGAGAGTTAAATGAAGGGGGGTGTTTGAGTAACACATTGTTTGTATGTAGTAACAATTTGGAAATGACAGTTTTGTAGGAAACATGATGTTTAATCATGTTTTTGGCTTAAAAATATGGGTTGAGAAGGTGAAAGTAGGACTTGGTTTCTGGATTATTAATCTGTTGGTTGACATCAGTGGAGTTTGGGAGAATTAAATGTAGGTAAATGGAGAAGAAGAAGAATGTGATGCATACCAGGTTAGCACTGACTTTATTTCTACTTCTTATAACAAGGGGATTTTTTTTTCTGTTCGTTTAGGGAAGTTGCGTCATGTAAGTTTTATGTGTTTTTTGTCTAAGAAAGAAGGATGTGTGTTTTGTGTTTTTTACCTCTGAGCAAAATGCCACTGGAGTTTTTTTATTGCTTTACAGTAGTTGCTTTGGGTTTCAAGTTTGGATGTGTGTATTTCAAGCTTGTTGGAATACGTTTCTTGGAAGGATGGCATTTCTTACTGTACACAACTGCACTTGTATGGAAAGTCTGAAGACGTGTACTGAAGTCAGTGGGAGGACTGCACCAACTTAGCTCAGGTTTTCGTGCAGATTTTTTTGTCTTGCAGACACAGTGTATATGTAAGTAAGAGTTAGCATTCCAGAGAAATGCAGTTGTGCAGTATTGCAGAAGTTGTCCAAAAAGTGCTAGGTTAGCCCTGTCAAACTTGGCACTTTCAGTAGAAGAGAAAGCTGTGTTTTTTTCATTCTTGCTCTGTGTTTTCTGATGGACCTCTTAGAGTGTGCATTCAAAATAATCACCCTTAGCAGAACTTACACTAAGAAAATCTCACTATAGACTTCAGAATTAATCTTTTTAATGTAGTAATGTTTGTCTTTATAGAAAGAAAAAATGTACCAAATAGTAGTTTAATGTATAGTGAAAACTGTCTGCTGTTTTAATTTATATAGACCATTTTATTGCCTTAGACGCATTTATTGACTTAGGTAACAAGCTTAATAAAGTTCATGCTAAATCTTTGACATGCTTGTTAAAATATTCCTGATTTGTAAACATTAAGTATCTTTTTATTGCATGTTGAAGCAGAAATATGCATGTTAGAGTATGTTGTAAAGGCCAGACCATGGTATCTTAACTGTGTATAGCAAATCATCTGCTGAATTTTTCTCTTTTTTTTTGTTTTGTTTATTTTGTTTTAGGTTGGTTGGAATACTGCAAGAGATTATTACACATTTCTTTGGTCACCTATGCCAGAAAATTATGTGGAAGGATCGACGGTTAACTGTATGGTGACTTTTCAAGGTGAATATAAAGCAATATCTACCTGTATTTTCCAGCCTAACCAGCTTTTGAAATATTTATCTCTTCCTTACTGTGCTGAAGGTTGAGAGTTTTAGACTTGTAGAAGCATAAATCGGAAGAGAATTTTCACACTTCACTGTGCGAAATTCAGTCTTTTTTCAGATGTCAAAGAAGTTTCTGCTAATGGAATTTTATGTGAGATCTTACAATCTTTTTTAACTTCCAAGTTTTGGTTTTATTCTTTGTGTGTGTGTGTGTGTGTGTATTGCTTAAAATATATATAAAAAAAGTAATTCAGGGCCTGAAATGAGTACTGTGTTAGCTAGTTGTCTTGTTAAAGCTGCATATAATAGCTGCTAATAGTGGTAGCTTGGTTAAGTGCTCTGTTCTTTCTCTTATTCCAGATTGTTTTTTCTGTTACTTTCAATGATGATCATATCCCAGAGAAGTCTCCATGGAGACCTTATAGCAGCTTTTCATGGGGGAAATTGGGGCCTACAAGAAAGCTGAAGTGGGACTTTTCACAAGGGCCTGTAGGGGTAGGGTAAATGTAATGGCTTCAAGCTGAAAGCGGGGAGATTTAGATTAGATATTGGGAAGAAATTCTTTTCTGTGAGGATGGTGAGGCACTGGCACAGGTTACCCAGAGAAGCTGTGGCTGCCCCATCCCTGTCAGTATTCAAGGCCAATTTGGACAAGGCTTTGAGAGCAACCTGATCTAGTGGAAGGTGTCCCTGTTCATGGCAGGGGGTTGGAACTGGATGATCTTTAAGGTCCCTTCCAACCCAAAATACTCTATAATATCCACGTGGTCTGACCATTTTACAACCTTGAAATCTGTGAAAAGTATGTGTGCTCTGTAGGAACTACAAAGAGGCCATTAGTTTCTTTTACAGTTACCAAGATTCTTTGAATGCATGAATTTAGGATAGACTGAAACTAAAAAGTGACCTAGAAGCCTAGAACTATACATGCTGTTATCAGAACTTTGTATTTTAAAGTTTTGCCACACATGAAGAGAGCAGGTAAGTCTGTCCCATCTGTTACATTCCATGCTGATAGTCCTCCACTTTTATGGAGCTGCCAGATTTAATCTCCATTCAGACAGGCTCCCAGTTGTGTTTGGCAGAGTGTTTTAGTGCTGCTGAGATGAGCTCAGTAAAGCTTACAGGAGCTTAATTAGGTGAGATAAATAGTAAATGTTGTACAGCATGCTTTAAATACTTATTTGTTTTTTTTATGGTAAGAAGGTATGCTGGAAGAAAATAATAATGAATCTGTTCCCTGTAGTATAAGTTAGATACAAGAAAAAACCTCTTTTAAGTAGTTTTAAAATCAGATTGCCTGAACCAGTATTAAAGCTTGTTGGAGCTGCGAAGTAGATTGTTCTGAGCTCATTTCTATATAGTGTCACCTTATTTATGCATTGAATCAGGTAAACTGAACTGCAGTGTTATTCAGGAAAGTGTAGTCAGGTCCAAAAGTAGAACTCTGAATTTCTGAAATTAAGGTACTGTTCTGTTTAATACAGTTAATAAAGTATAAGGTGTATGGAAACAGAATCGTAGAATAGTTAGGGTTGGAAAGGACCTTAAGATCATATAGTTCCAAGCCCCCTGCCATGGGCAGGGACACCTCCCACTAAACCATACCTCCCACTAATCCATGCCACCCAAGGCTCTCTCCAACCTGGCCTTGAACACCGCCAGGGATGGAGCATCCACAGCTTCCCTGGGCAACCCATTCCAGTGCCTCACCACCCTTA
>JANRGW010048445.1:0-11322 GCA_024733675.1 Psilopsiagon aymara
GAGATCCTCAGGACAGTGAGAAGAGCGTGCAGCAAGCTCACTGCCCTGGACTGCAAGAGAGCAGACTTTGGCCTCTTTAGGAACCTGCTCAGTAAGGTTCCATGGGATATAGCCCTAGAGGGCAGAGGGGCCCAAGGCTGTTGATTGACACTCAAGGATCACCTGCTCACAAGCTCAGGAGTGCTGCTCACAAGCTCAGGAGTGTTGTGTCCCAACTAGAAGGAAGTGCTGCAGGAGGGCCAGGAGACCTCCTTGGATGGATAAGGAGCGGCTGAGGAAAATTTGAAGGAAAAAAGTGGCTTATAAAAGGTGGAAGCAAGGACAGGGGGCCTAGGAAGAATACAGGGCTGTTGTCCAGGAAGATAGGGACCAGATTAGGAAAGCTAAGGCCCACTTAGAATTAAACTTAGCTAGGGATGTGAAAGATAACAGGAAGGGACTCTATAAGTACATTGCAAATAAGACAGACTAGGGACAACATGGGCCCCTTTGGAAGCTATTGGGAGAACTGGCTACCCTGGATTTGGAGAAGGCTGAGGTTCTTAATGACTTCTTTGCCTCAGTCTTCATCGGCAAATGCTCTGACCACACCACCTAAATCTTGGAAGGCAGATGCAAGGAATGTGAGAATGAAGACACTAGGAACTGTAGGAGGGGATCTGGTCCGAGACCATCTTAAGAACCTGAACGTACACAAGTCCATGGGACCTGATGAAATCCATCTGCAGGTCCCGAAGGAGCCGCAAATGAAGTTGCTAAGCCACTGCCCACCATATTTGAAAAACCATGGCAGTCAGGTGAAGTTCTCAGCAACTGGAAAAAGGGAAATACAACACCCATTTTCAAGAAGGAGAAAATAGATAAGCCAGGGAACTACAGACCAGTCAGCTTCACCTCTGTGCCTGGAAAAATCCTGGAGCAGATTCTCCTGGAAAGCATACAAAGGCACATGTAAAGCCAGGAGGAGGCTGGTGACAGCCAGCATGGCTTCACTAAGGGGAAATCCTGCCTGACCAATTTAGTGGCCTTCTATGGTGGGGCTATGGAACTGATGGAGAGGAGTAGAGCAGTTGACGTCATCTACCTGGACTTGTACAAAGCATTTGACACTGTCCCACACGACATACTTGTCTCTAAGTTGGAGAGACATCTATTTGATAGGCGGGCTACTCGGTGGATAAAGAACTGGCTGGATGGCCGCACGCAGAGAGTTGTGCTCAACCGCTCAATGTCCAGCTGGAGGTCAGTAACGAGTGGTGTCCCTCAGGGACTGGTGTTGGGACCTGTGTTTTTCAACATCTTTCTTGGTGACATGGACAGTGGGATTGAGTGTGCCCTCAGCAAGTTCGCTGATGACACGAAGCTGTGTGGTTCGGATGACAGGCTGGAGGGAAGGAATGCCATCCAGAGGGACCCTGACATGCTTGTGAGGTGGGCTGATGCCAACCTGATGAAGTTTAACCATGACAAGTGCAAGGCACTACAGCTGGGTAGGAGCAATCCCAGGCACTGCTGCAGGTTGGGCAGAGAAGAGATTCAGAGCAGCCCTGTGGAGAAGGACTTGGGGGTGTTGGTTGATGGAAAAGTGAATATGAGCCAAAAGTGTGCGCTTGCAGCCCGGAAAGCCAACCGTATCCTGGGCTGCATCAAAAGGAGCGCGACCAGCAGGTGGAGGGAGGTGATCCTGCCCCTCTACTCTGCTCTGCTCTGCTCTCGTGAGACCTCACTTGGAGTATTGTGTGAAGTTCTAGTGTCCTCAACATAAAAAGAACATGCAACTGTTGGAACAGTTGGAGCAGGGCTACGAGGATGATCAGGGGACTGGAGCATCTGCCGTATGAAGATCGGCTGAGAAAGTTGGGGGTGTTCAGCCTGGAGAAGGCTTCATGGAGACCTCACAGCAGCCTTCCAGCATCTGAAGGGGGCCTATAGGGATGCTGTGGAGAGACTCTTCCTTAGGGACTGTCGTGATGGGACAAGGGGTAATCGGTTCAAACTTAAACAGGGGAAGTTTAGATTGGATATAAGGAAGAAATTCTTTACTGTAATGGTGGTGAGGCACTGGAATGGGTTGCCCAGGGAAGTTGTGAATGCTCCATCATTGGTGGTGTTTATGTCTGGACATAGCCTTGGGTGGCATGGTTTAGTGTGAGGTGTCCCTGCGCATGGCAGGTGGGTTGGAACTGCATGATCTTAAGGTCCTTTCCAACCCTAACTGTTCTATGATTCTATAATTCTATGGAGATGACTAATATGCTTGGGGCAAAGCAATAGTAGCAGGATTAATGGACTCACTGAGAATACCCTGTACTGAAAAAAACTCAGCACAGTTGTCATAAAGAAACGTCACATTTTGCAAAGCTTTCTGAATTCTATGTAACGATGGATTCAAAACAAAAGAGGGGAAGCTGTTCATTGTGCAATTAATCTGTGTGCCTCATTAACATAGGATATTTTGGACTTTGAAATATTACATAAGTTTCAAAGAAATAGGCAACTTGCTGTAAGAAAATCCAGGGATGTCTGATAAACATGAAGACCCCATCTGGGCTAATAGTCATTAGAAACTGAGGAAATGTTCTGGAGTATTGTTTGGCCTATGGTTTTCAATGTAAGAGGCAGGGCCAGATGGATCTTTGACTCGACCATTCTTACATGCCTGCAGAAATCAATATGCTTTTTGTACTGAGGAAAAGAAGAATTCTTATATGAGAGAAAACCATGAAGTTCAGTTGTGGTTTGATACTTAAGGAGCTTTTGTAATACTTAAAGTTGGATTAAAATTCATGTGTGAGAAAAGAGATACAAAGTAAAAAGCAGCCATTGCCTTGCTGTAAATTTACACAAATATTCTACTATGAATTTGCCTTACTAGCAACCTTCAGCAGGTAATTGCTTTGGCATGATTATCAAGGTTTATGCTTGATTAGTCTCTGCATTTCCAAGGGACAGAATATACAAAACTTCTTTAAACCTAAGGAGAGCAGTAAGAGACAATCCTGCTAATCATAAACAGACTATGAAACGCTTTAAATTAGCATATTTCTGAAAAGCTTCATTTAAAATAATGGATATGAAATGTTATAAATTGTCATTGGATGATCACTATTTTGAGGCTATAAGTGTTTTCAAGGACAGATACAATCTTCTGGGCCAAGAAGTGTAAAAAATCTGTTCCTGATTATCATAACAACAATGCTCAGTGTGAGCCAGTTCTGTCTTTGGTACGTGGAAGTGTTAGGTTATAATGACCTTCCGTCATCTGAAGGGTGTCATCCATTTTTCCTTATATTTACCACATAATTTCTGAAGCGTAAATGGAATGAACTCTTAGGCTGGTCCTGTGGAATGCTGATATATTTCCTCTTAAATCTTCAAAAGTCTTATTTTCAAATTGAGCTTTATATTATTTAAAATATCAAGAGTATATTCTATTTTTTTTTTCATCATATACTATTTGTCCTGGATCTTAATTCCTTTTCTAAAGATTTTTTCACATTAATACTTTCTGTCATGCTTATTTTAAAATTAGTGCATTTGGAATACAACATACTCTTAGGAAATCTGGGTGGGTTGTCATTGACATCCGTGAGAGTAATGTTTACAGTGGTAGTACCAGCTAGTCCTCCCAGCTGTCCTCCCATGTCCTTGGCTTGAATCAGAACTTGATACTGTTCTTTCACTTCTCTATCCATATTTGGCAAAGCTGTTCTTATTACACCTACAAGAAGAAATGGGAAAGAGAAAAACAAATAAACAAACAGCTATAATTACCTACCATTACATTTTAATACTGGATCTCTTGGACCGAGAATAAATTTCTTCCGAAAGGTTTCATAAGAAAGGAGCTCACATAGAAACTTGTGAATCACTCAGGCTTTTTGAAAGCATGCTTGACATCTATTCAACTATTCAAAATGAGTGCTGTGTCTTTTCAATCAATCCATGATTTTTTAAAAGAGAATGGTGCATTTTCACTAGGGAAGTGAATGGTGTGAGCATAAGTTTGTCACATCAGGACTGAAGAATGCTGCATTATGCTGAACAGGGCAATGCAGGAAGAGGTGACAATGCATTTCAGAGACTGCATCTTCAGTTGTTTCCAGAAAGTCACTTGCCAGTAAGCTACTGTAGGCCAAGACAGTATCCCTTCTATACAAAATGAGGTCTTCATTAGTAGACCCTCCTTTACTTGAGAAAGTTCTCTTGATGTAGCATGCAGATGCAATGAAACCCACAAAAGTTTCTTTAAAGAATAGTATTTTAATTACTATTGTATGACATACATGGTATGTCATTACCCAAATGCATCTTAATCTTCAGTGATTTTGGATAGCTGATGTCAAAATAGGTATGTCATAATAGGTATGTCATAATATCCCTTCTGATATGTTAAAGTAAATGATAAAAGACAGACTTGCAGAGAGTAAGAGGGGTACTACTGATCATAGGATTAGCTGATAACATACAAAGCTATAAGGTTTTGGACACTCAAGCCTTTCTCTTGAAAATAAATGTATAGGAGAAAATTATTTTTTTTGTCAAAGTTTTGCAAGTGCATATTATATTGCAAAATGCTATATATTTAGCAGTAGTTTTCAGAAAATGGCTGGATGCACATTGGTGCAGACAGCATGCACAATTGAAAAATAATTGGAATTATTTTTTAAAAAAATTAGAAACATGCTTCATTTCTAAATTATTATTGAATTAGAAAATATTATTTTCTAGTATTAAAACATTTGGGTTTAAAAGCAGTCTTTTCCCCCTGGTGATATAATGGGTCTGGAACTATAAGAAACAAACTTTAAGGGTCATTCTTTTCTTTATAGCTACTAAGTGCTGCTGTGTTAACAAGTAAGAATAGAAACTGCTAGCTTATAGTACTCGCTCAGAGCCTAGGAATAACTTGACCTAAATCTGCTATTTCTGGAACCTATTAAAAATTCCATTTAATTGAACTGTATATCAGTTTCTCTCCATTTGTGACACTAATAATGATAAAAACAATATTAACTATTATTTTCCAATTCAGCATGGCATGCACGGTTTTTCTAGACAAAAATCTTGAATTTTAAAACAAAAAATTTTGTTCCCATTCAAGTGATATTTGTTAAAAAAAAAACCCTCAAACCAAAGCAACAAAAAACTTTTTATAAATAGGATGAACATTACTAGGTTTCCTCTTGAATCTCTTAATCCATATTTTAGCATTGTGAAGACTATATATTCCTCAGTATTTTATAACATCCTTGGTATGTTCATTCTAAGGAGAAAAGAGCTATGAGAATTAAAGACTTCCCTTGTTATACTATACAAATTGACAGTAAGAAGAAAAAAACTGAAAATGGGCAGATAGTAGGATATGAGGAGGGGATGCACATTTTCTGATTGTTCTGCCAGGTTCAGGTACAACTGAGTGGCTTTCTCAGAATTATTTCAGATGTTTTTCAGAAAATGAAGAATTTGCTTTCACTCTAGTAGTAAAGCTCCCAATCACTCACTGCTTACTCTTATCTGGAAGTATAACGGCACTTTATATATTTTTCTGCAAAAAAAAAAAAAAATTGTCTCCAGCAAAAAAAAAAAATCAATGAGAATAATTTTCATGTCTAGCAGTTCATAGGCAATTTTATCTTTTCCAATTATTCTATTTAAAAAGCACAAACACACCCCTGAAAATTACTATTCCTACCAAAATCACCAGTTCATATCGGCAGAACAAAAGTGATTTAAAATTATCCAACCAGTAAAAAAAAAAAAAAGAAAAGAAAAAGAAAAAAACAAAAAAAAAAACCCCAAACAAAAAAATTGTGCAAAAAATCCCTGGGAAAGAAAGTACTACAGATTTTGGTGGTCCAGCTTCAGCATCATGAAAAATACCCCAAATTTAAACCAAAGGCTTGTTATAATGTAGAGGCCTTACATGCAGGTAGTGGTGCTGAGTGCTTTTAAATCCTTCTACCTTAAGATTTGCAGTAAAAATTGTTCAGCTTCAGAACTGAATAGCTTCGTTTGTTGCTTTTTTTTTCCTTTGCAAATATCATCAATAGCAAACACGCATGAAAGTCTGGTCTCAACAAGGCTGCTGACAGTTGAAAATACTATATATGAGACCTGGCCCACAAGATATGCCTTGCAAAGTTATTAAGCTGCAATTCAACAGGAGATGATCTGCTTATGTGGAAGAGAAAATCCAAATTCTGGGAAAAACTTCCTGAATAAAAATTAGTATCAAAACTCCTGTGGATGCCAACTTGGATTTCAAGAATATAACCAGGGTTAGAATATGGACTAGAATACTGAGTCTAAGAAAAAATTGCGTACATTTAGCCATAAATGAAATTTTTGACCTCATAAACAGAAAATAGAGTGTACATCAAAAAGATATTTTAGTAACAAAATGATATACAGAGGAAAAATAAGGGAGGTTATCTGTTTCAGAAGTGCTCTATGTTAAAGAAAAGCACATGGAAATCAGAAGAGCAATTTCATAGCATCAAAAAGTAACCCCTACATATAAGATTTGAGGCCTTAAAATATGCAAGTCCAACAGCTGTTCCCTAGGAGGGACTGTAATGCATTTAACCATCCTGCAAGAGCAATAAAAGCTAACTCTCCTGCTTGCACATTGTTTGCTCACTTCCAGCAAAGCACCGCAAAAAAATAGGAGGTCAATAAAGAGAAATAAACAGTCAGCTGTGACATTCAGATCCATAAATGCTAAAAACTATTTTAAGTGTACTAGATTCATATCAGAGTAAATATTTATCACCTATCAGGAATGATTTGAGAAAGCATCATCACAGAATCATAGAATACCAGGTTGGAAGGGACCTCAAGAATTTGGAGCAATTTCAGAGAGCCAGGAGGATGGTCAGGGAGCTTGCTCATCTGCCTTATGAAGACAGGCTGAGAAAACTGGGGCTGTTCAGCCTGGAGAAGAGCAGGCTGCATGGAGACCTCATAGCAGACTTCCAGTGTCTGAAGGGGACCTATAAGGATGCTGGAGAGGGACTCTGCATTAGGGACTGTAGCGATAGGACAAACGGTAATGGTTTTAAAGTTTAACAGGCCAAATTTAGGCTGGATATAAGGAAGAAATTCTTTATGGTGAAAGTGGTGAGGCTCTGGAATGGGTTGTCCAAGGAAGTTGTGAATGCTCCATTCCTCGCAGTGTTCAAGGCCTGGATGTGGCTTCAGCAACCTGGCCTAGTAGAAGGTGTCTTTGCCCTTGTCAAGGGGTTTGGAACTTGATGTTCTTAAAGTCCTTTCCAACAAGAACCATTCTATTATTCTACAATCTGGTCCAACCTTTCTAGGCAAAACACGACCTAGACTAAATGTTTCAGCCCCCTGTCCAGCTGAAATTTAAGTGTCCAGCACTGGGGAATCCACCATTTCCCTGGGAAGAATGTTCCAATGGCTGATTATTCTCATTGTGATAAATTTTCTCCTTGTGTCCAGTTGGAATCTCCCCAGGAGTAACTCATGGTATGATACAGCAAGTTAAAGTGCCACAGGACAAAAAAAGTTTTTCTTCAAGGACTAATTTATTTTTCTTTTTCCCCTCGGGAAATCTGTACTAGAACTCCAGTTGTGGCTCCAGTTTTTCTTGACGTTGAATTCCTCCTCATTCTTTACAAAACTGAAATAAAAAAATAGGTATAAAGGCAAATCCTTTTATTCCCCCAGATACTTGAAGAAGTCCCATTCCAGTTTGAAAAGTAGAATCTCTCACTGCAAATTGCAATGCAATCTCCTGCATGTGACAAAGTTGTACCCGTTGGAGAAAATTCGCTAGCAGCCTTGTCCGGCTCTCACTGCAAGGCTACTGCTTTATCAGGTATAAAGGCTCTTTAACACACAATCTGACATCCAAGTACAGCTTCACTGGAAGGAGAAACTATTTGCTGCAAAGGGCATATGAACAACTCTTCCTGTAACAAAGCAGGATGACATAATGCATGGCATTCACCATGTAGGTTATTTGCTCCTTAAATGAGTTACTAAATATATGAACAAGAGTGACATATGGAAATACAGGACAAGATACCTAGTTAACATGTCTACCAACCTCTCAAATACCTTAGTCTCTTTAAATGTATTATCCTTTTCTGCTCACACATGCAGTAATTTCAAACAACCAACCATGCCCCAAGAAAACAGGAGGACAAGAGATGATTAGCTGTTCCACAGTCTCAAATGAGCTTCATATAGAAGAACAGTCATTGCAGAGAATATCTGACTGAAAGTCCAGCAAGCAAAAATAGGAAAAAGAATGAAGACAATCATCAGGAAAAAAAGCCCAAATGTAGGATGCATGTAGCATACACAGCTTTAGCTATAGAGAAATGGTAGGATATATGAAAAAAGAAAAAAAGTTCAGTGTATACATTTTTTTGATATTCCAGGGCTGATTAGAGGAGCATGTTTCTTTTGTTTCTTCAACAGATTGTAATCCATTGAAAAACTAGTAAATTATTCAGTCTGAATAGTGCAAAGTTACTCTATTGGCTTCTGGCCATATCAGCTCATTACATATTAATCCACTGATACTGGCCACATGAATCAAAATCAAAAGTTTAATATTTCCACTGCTGCTGATAAACTATTTACCTGTCTTTGGATCAATTGAGAAATATGGTTGCCCCTGAAGAATGCTGTAAACCACTCTAGCACTGTTTCCGTAAGTGGGATCATCAGCATCTGTCGCCTTTACTTGAAGCACATATGCTCCTGCAAAGAAAAACAGGTAACCACATTTTCAGTACAGAGCAGTGATCATGGATATTTCAGACACATTAGGAACAGATGTTGCTAGTGGATTCTGTTGCAATTCTTGTTCCACTGGAAACAAAGTGAGAATAAACCAGTTGATTCTTCATTTCCATGCTAGCAGCCATCTAGGTAAAAGCCAAGGCATAATGGGAAGGAGAGGGGAAGCAGCCCACCATCAGAAGATACTATAAACATTTTATGATGCATGCATTATTTACAAAAATTTTTACCCAGCACATCTAGGGTGAGCTCTCGGGAAGCAAAATACTGGAATTTGAAAAGAAGTATGCCCCACAGTTTTGTGAAAAAGCAGACAACTGAGAATACAAAGTCTGTGGGTTGCATTTAAAACAAGGTTTTGGTCAAGCAACTTCTGAATCTGCCAGTGGACCAATCTGTAAGTACCTTAAGAAACTGCTTCAGCAGTCAGCGAAAAGATGAAATTCACATTCCCATTGCAGACTTGAGTCTTTTTACCTTTGCAATACAGTTCAGTAGGAAACAGAAGTACTGTGAAAGAAGAACCTCTCCATGACAGTCTATTTTCAGTCATGGCTATAGACCAGACCTAGTGCAGTTTGCTTTATATTCTGACTTAAAGGGGACCAGCTGAGCAAAATAAATGCACATAAAGACAGAAAACTCACTGTAAATAGCAATAGTCTTGCAGAAACATCCTGTCCTTACTCGTTGCTAAGCAATTTACCTGCATTTCCCCCCTGCCCCATAATAAAAATTGTACTCAAACCAAAGTCTTCAGCAAAACAAGCAGCCACATATATAGGCTTTCCCATCAGCTTTGAAGAATTCAGCTTCCTATGATTTTCTGTGCAAATGAATGTTGGAATTTCCATGACCTACATGAGAAGCTGCACAGTGAGGGGAGTTATCCTCACTGTTTTTGTTTTAAGAAATGTTCTGCATTTCAAGGACATCTGACACTTTTTCAAGAATATCTGCACATACAACAATACTGGAAGCACTTCAAGACTCCTACTTTTATGTAATGAAAACTGGCAAGTTTCAAAGGATGTTTACAATCTAAAATTAACCTTAATGGACTTGACAAAGTTTGTTTCTGGGAGTGCCTCATTGAGACATGCTCCTTGTGAAAGGTCCTATGACATAGACAGGAAAGCAACTGACAGCAAAGGCAGCAGTTTGGAAGACTTTTTTTTTTTTCCAGTCCCTCTTCAACCCCTCCCACTGCCCCCCAATCTTGAAGAGATAATCTTTCTATCTCCTGAAGAAGACACAGAATATAAGTGTAATTTGACTAACAATAACTTTTTAGAGTCAATAAACTGATCACATTTTTAAGCTGAGGGCAAGTTTCATTAAAATAAACTTCTAAAAGAGAGAAAAGATTAGCAATGAATAAATGAATTAAAATAAACCACTGAGGTGCATTCTGTTAACTAAAAACCTAGGAGGTTACTTTCTTGACTTGGATGTGAAGGGTGAAGAATGGTATGCGTTAGAAAAGACGGAATTCCAGGTTCAGTGAAACAGTAGTGGATGCAGTGCCTACTTAAAAACTTCTGCCTTTCTTTACGGAACACATAACCCTAACTGACTACACATTAAATAGCTTAGGCAAGCCCAGCTGGAGGAATACGCTTTCTTACTGGAGTGATAGACAGAAGCTATCTAATACCTGTAGAGCATTTGATGGCTTTTATCTATCCCTCTTCATAAGGAATATCTTTGTAATAGGATTTCCCACTTCCAGCCCCATCTTCTGCTCCAGAAATTCAGGGAACCACAGCAATTATTTAGTTCCACTCCAGTGACAAAGACGAAGGAGGAAATGGTAGCTTTCAAATTTTTCCTTCTCTTCCCCCCCAAAAAAGTACATTCACTGTAAATGACACCTTTGGGCCCTTAGTGTTGTGGAAGAAAAAGCAAGATCTCTCTTTTCTTTGAGAAAAATTCAGTCTTTTTTAAAAAAAAAAATCACTCTGCTTTTTCCACCGAAAATAAATGCTACATTTTAACATATTTGCTGCCTTCTTTCCTCTTTACAAACTTGTTCAGCATTCCACTGTTCTGACCTTATGCTGGTGGGTTTTGTGCCTTTGGAAGTGCTAGAGCAAAGCATCAGAGTGCTCTGGCTGAGAAGTGTGCTACTTCAGGACTGGTTTAAGGCACTAACCTGCACTTTTGCCAAAAAAAAAAAAAAAAAAAAAAAAAAATGTGGTGCTGTCAAATACTCCCAAGTATCCCCTTGGGCTTGACTCCTATCCAGACAACTGGCTGATCGGTTGCTACTTAAGGGAGCTGATTTCATTTTGTCTTCTGAGTACTAATGGACCTGCGGGACTGAGATCGGAGTAGGGCCATGAAGATGGTCAGAGGGCTGGAACACCTTTCCTATGCAGACAGGCTGACAGAGTTGGGGTTTGTCCTGGGTTCGGCAGTAGCAGTCGTTTTTCTCCTTCTTGGTAGCCGGTGTGGAGCTGTGTTTTTTTTTTTTCCCTTTGGACTTTCGGCTTGTGAGCAGTGTTGATAACACCAATGTTTTAGTTACTGCTTAGTACA
>JANRGW010048445.1:11422-28869 GCA_024733675.1 Psilopsiagon aymara
TATTATTATTATTAGTTGTAGCAGTAGTGGTTTGTGTTATACCTTAGTTACTAAACTGTTCTTATCTCAACCTGTGGAAGTTGTATTCTTTCACTTCTCCTTCCCATCCCTCCAGGAGCAGAGGGAAGAAAAAAAAGGGGAGGTGAGTGAACAAACTGCGTGGCTGATTTATGGCTTAAACCACGACAAGGTTGTTCAGCCTGGAGAAGAGAAGGCTCCAGGGATACTTCATAGCAGACTTCTAGTAGCTAAAGGAGACCTACAAGGAATCCGGTGACAGGCTTTTTACAAGGCCATGTGGGAACGGCTTTAAACTAGAAGAGGATTAATTTAGCTTAGATGTAAGGAAAAAATTCTTTACTGTGAGGTTGGTTATGCACTGGAACAGGTTGCTCAGAGAAGCTGTGACTGCCCCAACCCCTGGAAGTGTTAAAGTCCAGTCTGAATGGCACTTTGAGCAACCTGGCCTACAGCAGCAGGGCTGGAACTACATGATTGCTTTAAGATCTCTTCCAACCCAAACCAGACTATAATTCTATGATTTATGACTGAATGAAGGATTGGCAACACTTTAGAACATAAGGAATGTCAAACTCAAGCAATCTAAATTTTTCTTGTTTGGTGTGATTATTCACATATGTGTAAGATGTCTTGTAAGTTATTGAATGTGTTATTGGGTGTATTTTTAATAAGTTGGTAATTTTTCATAAATTTCATCCATAGAGTGTCTCAGGAGACTGAAGCAACAGAGCAGTAAACATGTTTATCTCATTTTGTGTATTTAAAGCAAAGTTTCTGTGTCTGAGAATGGATTTTGGAGCTCATTCTGCATTCCATCATTTGTATCTTAACTCCACAGCAACAGCAGCTTAAAAGCAGTCATTCTCATTTTCACAGAGCAGTGACCAGCTCCCTGCTTTCCAAAACTGCTGTGATTAGCTAGCAGCTCCTGCTATATCACCAGCAGAAGAAATTTTTTACCAATGCAAAGATCTGATGAAAGACTGTGAGCTAGAATTAGGGCTTTCATGATGGTACTTCTGGCAGAGTTCATGTCACCTATTCTTAGACTACTATCATGTGGCCATCTACATTCACACCAGACATCTGTAGGTCATTCTGCAGCCAGGGTTTGGGCACAGGCCACCTGGTAGCACTAGTCTTCTTGTGTCAATGAATGCAGAGGCAGATATGTGAAACACTACAGCTGGATATGCATCTATGGCTAAGTTCTCACAGAAAAATGTGACACTGAAATGTGAAGGAAGCCTGATGGTCCCTGTAAGGACTGATTCTTAGTGGTCGAAAAACATTAGGCCACTCAGGTATATGCTCCAGGTACATGCTCCAGGTAATTTAACCTTATTACAGAAAAGAAAGGAGAAACATTGATTTATAAAATAAGTTTTATTAAGGCAGACATTCAAAGTAATTTTAGCCTGACAAATAGCAAGCACTGAATACAAAAAATAACCCATTTCACAGTGACAGCAGTTTCATCTGCATTAATTCACCTGTCAGATCTTTTACTACTACCAGATAACATGTAAAGCTTATATTTTCGTAAGAGGTCAGGCATACATTAATGTGCCTCCAGTCTTTTACTAACTTAAATACATACCTAATGTTCTAAAAAGGTTTTATGAAATTGGTTTCTCATCCTTTCAGCATTTTCAAGCATTGCTCATTGTATCTAACAAGCTTTCTATTTTATTGCAAAGCATAAAACCAATATATTTTGAAAAGTAGGCTCTAAAATTAATTCTTTTTCCCAGGCAGTAAGATGGGGTTCTACAAGTATAAATCTTTAATGCACAAAGGTAGTGATGGAGGATCACATTTACTGTAGCTCATGGCATTTTAATTAAAACATGTACTTACATTAATACATGAGGTAATCCAATGAACAAAAAAATACATTTTTTTGTTGTTTGGAAATACCTTGTATGATAGCAATTACTTAAAAAGACTTATATTTTTAATTTCTGATATGCAAACAACAAATATTTGATGTAAGGCATTACAAAATTCAGAAGAACAGAATTACGTACTTTAGCTGTTTTTAATGGTTTACAAAGAAAAGAAAAATAATGTTAAATCATTCACACAGCTCAAGGAAATTGTACAGAATTTTAATTAAGATTTTATTTTCTTTAAATTAATACAGACAGTATTGAAGACTATTATATTGTAAATAGTCATTTTAATCACAGCATACTGGCTTGAATTTTACTCTGCCTGAATTCCAAAGGCAATCCAGCAATAATTGCAAATAGAATGGGGCCCAAGATCTCTAATTCATTGGCCAAACTGACTAAATAGCACTAAAAAAGTCTCACAGTTTATATTAGAATGACTGGAGGGAACTACAGGAAGCCTGAGTTTATACCATAATGAGAATGTTTATGAAATAAGGATTTGACTTCCAGGTGTTCTGAGAAGAACCGGCTTTGAGGCTTTGAGGAGGCAAGAGAGGGCTGGATGAGAAGTTTGAGGGTAATTGAGAAGAGACACTGAAGTGAGAGCAGGACTTTATTATGCTGTAAGTGCTCCTCAGGGTCTGGTTGAAGCCTGTCTCCATTCTGTGTAGATCGGAGGTTCAGTCTCAGCAGGTTGCTCAGGCCCTCGTCTGTACAAATTGTAAAATATCTCTAGTGAGAGAGATCCCACAATCTCTTCGGATGCTTCTATAGGATCCTGCCAAAGATTCCTGAACAATCTTCAAGTCACTTCTTTTGAAGTCCAGAGCTGTGATTTTAGCTTTTGTCTTGTTCATCCTTTTTTTTTCCGTATCAGAGGTTGTATGTAAATACGCATAGAATTTTCTTTT
The DNA here is from genome assembly GCA_024733675.1 of Psilopsiagon aymara. Lineage (NCBI taxonomy): Eukaryota > Metazoa > Chordata > Aves > Psittaciformes > Psittacidae > Psilopsiagon > Psilopsiagon aymara. Next base: position 14,253 of record JANRGW010048445.1, read on the forward strand.
TATAATGGACTATCACAGCAGTTTCATCTACTCATGAGTAGTGAGTAAAGATCAGATAGCAGATATTCTGTTATAAACTTTCTTGTTCTTTTCCTTTTGTTTCCCCTTGTCCCAAGAAGGTTTTCTTGTAGAGTTAAAAGAGCTGTTATCATCTTGCTGCACACAAACCTAGTACATGTATGATTTTTTTGGTTTTGTCACTTTGCTGGGAGTTGTTGGTGCCTAGTACTTTTGAAAGAAACCATAGAATAATAGAATAATTCATGCTGGAAAAGACCTTCAAAGGTCATCAGACTGCTGTGCAATCATTTTTTATATAGGCAGGAGGGAGGAAGGGCATAGCTGCTGGCACAGAAACTCACTACTTGGCAAAATCTTCTTCATAAACAATACCAAGAATAGCACTTTGGCAACCCAAACAATATCCATCCTCCTTTTAGAATTCAAGTAAAAATCTAATCAATACCAACCTTAGTCTTATGTTTGGTTTTGGTTGTTTGGGTTTTTGTTTTTGTTTTTTGCTTGCTTGTTTGTGTTTTGTTGATGATGTTTGGTTTTAGTTGTTGATGTTTTGGGGCGTTTTTTGTTTGTTTGCTTTATGAGGGAAAAAAAAAAAAGAAAACAGAAAAGTGAATTTATGACTCAATGAAGCACTACATTGCAACTCAGATCAGGAGATCCCCCATCTCAGTAAATATTCCCCTGACCTGCCACTAGCACTTTCAGCAAAGTTCCAATACTGGAAGAACATGTGCGTCTGTAAAGAGATGCTGACATAGCCCTTTTGGGGCTTATCTTTCGTAGAAGAAATTACCTATAATATGTTTTGAAGATATACTCCTGAAGCTGACTCCCACAAAAGTAACTGAGGGAAGGCATATTTTGTTTGGAAAAGCCAGTTTCCAGTTTATTTATTCATGGCTGTGCAGCTCTGATAATAACGCAAGCTTGCTGGCTCCATCAACATCTTGAATACTAGCCACAATCAAAGTACACTCTTCTACTGTTTTACATTCCAGGCATCACACGGAACTTATATATTTTTCTCTCAGCTGCCAGAAGCAGACATGTCCACAAAATCAATACTGCCATTCCCATTGCAATTGATGAAAAATGGCAGCTTTTTGCTAATACCTTTGCTGCACTAGTAGATAAAAGAAGCTGTTGCAAGTTTCAGCATTTTGTGCATAATCAAACATATTTCTAATATTTCTAGAATAACATTTGATTTACAGTGGCAATGATCCAGGGACTATAGAAGCTGGCTTTGTTAAGCTGAACTACACACTCTGATTTCATCTGGAAAACAGGGCTTTAAGTGTTGACTTTTTTTTCCCCTGACAAATTAGAAGACATAGCATTGTGAAAAAGAAAGATTTATTTGTTTCTTTTTCCTTTTGCCATAAATGCTTTATAAAGTAGAACTGGGTTTTTAGAAAGAGTAGCCTCATTTTATTGCCCACAGTTTTTTGTCTCTCAAAGTGTTTCTTCAAATTAATACACTGCTTTCTCCTGACCACACCTGCCTCCCTGATGGATGATGACAGTAAAGAGGGGAAGCCTACAGCTGTGAGTTTTTAAGATAATTATTTAGCTTGGAAATCAGCAAAGCAATTATTTTCTTTTTCTTTTTTTTTTCCTACCCTCATCTGTTGGGGTCAGCCAGAGTTAAGCCTCTAAGGGCACACAATCTGGCTAAGCTAATAATGACTCTTTTAGAATAGAGTGTTTATTTATTTTTATTAATTTAGGCTATTTATTTATTTATAAAGACAGCCAGCTGCTTACATAGTCCCAAGGCTGTGATAATGTTTACAGAGGTTGCACTTCTGAAGAAAATGCAGAGCTTGAAATAGCAGCTAATAGTCTATACCCAATACACACATGAAGGAGTAGCCTGGTAAAGCAACTGCTGGAAATAATGCACAGGGAGGGCAGCACAAGAGCCAATTAGCAAATACTAAGCTTAATAGCCATCCATTTGAGAAATGCACCTCTTGAGAGTGATTTTTCCTTTCTGTTTTCAAGTCTGGATTGTTTTCCTCTTACCAATATGACAGAGGTTCCTCTCACACATATGAAATTTAGCAAATAGAAAAACTTAGCTTTTGCTTTTATCACCTTGCAAACTTGATAACTTTTCAGGCCATGACTCAACAGGGACTTGATTTTACCAGTATACCCATGATGGCTAGGATGTGGGAGATAAAAGTAAACAGTACACCCTCTATTCACAACAGTTATAGTGGCGGTAACCCTACTATAGATGTCTCTATGCTGATTAAAGCATGCTTTTGTTGTTTAGTTTGTTTTACAGGGAGGTGGTGTAACTTCCATTAGAAGAACCTTTGTGATAACCCTAGCTATTCTATGATTCTGTGATATCAAATGCTATGTCTGAATCAGAGAACTTTGCCAAAAAACACTACATGAAATTAGACGTGCCCTGGGAAGTAAATATTTTCTTCAATGGAATTGTGAAAAAATAGATGTTAGCCATACCTGACATACTGAAATCTAATGGGTTTAAGAAAAAAAGTCAAGCCTGGAATAACAGCACAAAGATCTATTTTTTAAACCCAAGGATTTATTTATTAGTCTGTAAAGTGGTCTCAGTGTGATCAAAATATTTTTTCACTTGCAAATGTTCAAAGAAAAGGATAAATATTAAGCTCAATTTGAATGAGGATAGTGATATACTGGAACTGATTCCTAGCTTTTGAATGCTAATGCAACTTAATGGTTGTCATGATTTTAGCTGCATAGCACTTAGTAATATCAGCTACATGTATTTCAACAATATACCATCCTTCTAGTGCCAGATGAAAGAGTACCAAAGAAAGAAGAGGTTTTAAGCAATCCAGGGAGCAAATTTCATTTTTCTCATGTAAGAGTTCCTGGAGGTTCTTAGAGGTGTGCCAAAGGTCTTGAAATTACAACACATTCCCCCCACCCCCCACCCCCAAAAGAAAGGTGGACATCACACAAAGAATTCAGGAGAAAAATATATCTTAGTGCATTTCCGTTATTTCACTCTTTGAAGCTCTCATGAGCTGGGGTTTCACATATCTGTTCTTCAAATGTCAAATGACTTATTCAGAATGTAGTAATAATAAACCCTGAGCTTTATAGAGGAAATAGAAAGAAAAATTAGTGTGAAGCAAATGTCATCCATACTGAATGCCAGTTAAAAGAACTTTGTTTTGACTCTCAGTAGATGTTCAGATGGTATACGGAGGCTGGTTTGTTTCCTGTATTTTTACCAGATGCTGGACCTGATTAGAAATAATTGAATCCTATGTTCACCCAGGCATCCTTACCTGAATAAAGTTCATTCTTATGCCAGAATTTGGTGGAAAAATCATTTTAGTCTTCAATGACAGAAAGAAGTTTCTCAAGATCTTTTGGCCAATTATATTTTAATAGAATTATTCCCTTGGGATAAAATATTAGTAACCGAATTTCAGTAACTAAATTTCATACTAATCTGGTGACATTTCAAGGAAGAGATTTGGAAAAGTTGATAGCTGAGCACATTCAAAGTTTTTTTTTTTTCCTGCATCAAATCTCTTCCTACCTACTTACACTGTTGTGGCTAAATCTCTCAAGAAGGATGCACAGCAGTCTTCATGAACACTTTGTTCTTCTTTTTTTTTTTTTTTTGTATTACCTTTACATCTTTTATCCTACTTAAAATTTACAAATCTTCTGAGGGCAAACTTGGATTAGGCAGAGACATAACATGCAAAAATAACCTCAGAACACAACAGTGACTTTACACAGTCTAGTATGCAACGTTCTACTCTGTGAAAGATCATGATTTTTTTCTTTAATTATTCAATCAGAATATTGCCTTGAAGACTTTCCTGCTACTTCAAGATCAAAGCACTGAAGAACACGCATAACTGTATACATTTGCATTAAAATTTAAAATGTCATCTGATCCATTCAGTGTCTTAATTCATAATTACTATACTATTCTACACAGCTTCCTATATCAACACTCAACTACACTAACCTTCAATGGTAGTAGGAAACAGTAACCCCAGATACTTATGACAGGGTTCTGACTATAGGAGCTTCAGAACTTGGAAAGCAGGGATGTCCCTAGGCCTGAAAAATGTTCCTCTTGGGCAGTCATTTTCAAGAACAAGAAAAATGGTAAACGAGGTTTTCCAAGTAACCTCAGGCTCATTGTCCATCACAAATTGTATTTCAGAAAAAAAAAAGCTGGAAGAACTCTACGATTTGAAAACAGTCAGAACAACATGGCTCTAGTCTGACTCCTAGCAGTGATTGATTTAAACCCTGAAACAGACGCCATCATATCCCCTCCAAACATCTCTTACCTTTTACCACAATAGTTGGGCCTTCCTAAAACAAAGCTAAGAAATTAATTTCCCTTTCCCCAGGAACAGGGTAAGAAGTAATGAACTGAACATACAGCAAGGAAGACAGAGGTTTTTCATGGATGAATGGAGACAGCTTGCACAGGGCTGACTGTGGTGACTCATCTACTCAGGTGGGCTTTCTGTTCCCTCTCAGAATCCTATCCCCCTTGTCAGAATGATTCAGCCACTTATAAAGGTACAAAATGTGGTGACTTCAGATTTCCTTAATAATTCACAGCCGTTTAGTGGACTTTGCAAAAGCAGCTGAACCATTCTTGCAGAAGAAACTCCTGAGAGACATAGAACAAACAGCTGGCAACAGGAAATAGTGCAGGCATTCAGGGTAAAATGGTCGGACTTCAAACACAGACCTAAATGATAATTGTAAGCACACAATTAATTTTCTTTTATTATTTTAATAGAGGGATTGAAGTGTCAGTAACTTTGGAAGTTCTTGAGAACAGATTAGGCATGACGCATATGTGGTTGATCCTCATGGAAATGCATTAAGTGAATTTGAGATCCCTTCTAACCCTAGCTTTGTGATTCCATGCACTGAATTAACAGATTTCCCTCCCCTTGGAATATTACCATGTACTTGCTCTTGCGGCTAAGATAGAAGTGCCTCTGTGTTAAACGCTTTAGCTTTGTTGAGGGGTACACTTTTGAAGCAAATCTTTCAATTGTCCCTAATTACTATGCTCTGGTAAATATGTGAAGCACTCTTTAAGTGTGCAAACTGGATTATTTTGGGGTGAAGCTAAGCTGGAAGATATACTGCAGGTGTGCCCTTGATCCAGTGCAGCTGATGATGAGTAGGTGTTTAGTCAATGGGTCAAATGAGAGGTTATTTTCAAACCATGAGAGTAGTTATATTCTGGCTGTCAGTTTCACAGCAATCACTGCTTCATCATACGAAACTGTTTCTATTGCATCATATTACTGTTTAGTATGACATAGGTAGCCTTTATTCTTTGCACAGCATCAGGAGTAATACTTGTCCAATATTTTTTTGAGCTTTTAGCTATACCATAGCAATACATAGGTATCATTATTATTTCACATAATGAACAGTTTCAGCTTCATTAGCAAAATTCTATAAGGTTTCAAATGGAGACAGAAAATGTTATGGTGTCACTGTGATACATATTTAGCCAATTTAATAGCACTGAAAAGAGAACATTTTAGTGATTAGGAGGGAGAAGAAATTCAAACCATAAGGTCATATTACACATATGAAAGAAGTTTCAAACAGACCCACTTGAAACCAGCTGTAGGCTTGACTCTTCTGTCTCAAATATCTTATATTAGTGTGACAATTCCCTTCTTTTCAAGTATCTGCATCCTCCTTTTTTTTTTTTTTTTTTCTAAAATCATATTACAACCCTCTAGTGTACCAGTCTGATTTGTTATTGATCTGAACAGTAAAACCAATTTTGAATTTACTTTATTATTTGGATCAGTTTAATGCTTTGACAATACAGCCTGATTAAACAACACCTCAAGTGCCATTCACAGCAGACAAATATCTGGACTGTGTGCTGTCAGACTACGGACTTCCAAACACTTTTCTTAAGAAAAACCCAATAAGCCAAAGAAAATGTCAGCGTTTTACTGGAGGAATGCACTTCCCATAATAGGGAAGCCATAAATAGGAGGATGTTCTTTGCCAAAGGGTTACAGGAACATGTTTTTCACTCTTTTCTGCCTTACTGAGCATCAGGAAAGACTGTGACTTAAGCAGGGAACTGGAACAGGGAGATCTTGTCTGTTATTACTTCTATATCACACTGTAGGTCAACAAAGTATTCCACTATTTCTTAGATTCTCCAAGACAAATTGGAAACACAGGCCTCCACACTTACACTGGTGGATGTTGTTTTAAGACAGTTCAATGCACAGAGATTTGTGATGTTCCATATTGTGGGGATAGTAGAGAGGTCTTCTATATATCACTGGTCATGACATAAGAATATACATAATTTGGAAATGTAGCACTGGGCAGAACACCAGACTATCCCATTCTAAGACACATAAAGCAGCACATGGCATTCTTCAAATTCCTTGAAGTCATACCTTTGAAAGAATTATGGACTACAGTCTAGAAGCAGTCAAATGACAATCTCAAGAGCTGACAGAATTACAAAATATTGCTTACTTGGGACAATATGATATTTTAGAAGGCATCTTGTAACTTATGGCTATGCAAACACTTGATCTTTCTGCTTGTTTGCCTTGTTAAAAACTGAGATAAAGTATAGCTTATGGAACAAATTAAAAAAAACTCAGCAAAAGCATGATTTTAAGGGAACTTAAAGCATTCCAATACATGAAAAATATTTAAGTTTTGAGTATGGTAAGCAGGCAAAAACAAGAGAGCCTTTGTTTCCAGGATAGCATGATGAGTAGAAGAGATACATATGTTGTGGGAGTTCTCAAATCAGCTGCCTTTTTTGTCTTGAGGAAGTTCAAATTGGCACTGCTCACCTTTCTGGAAAAATTCATACATATGACTGCTTTTAAATTTTTATGTTATTTATTTAATTATTCACAAATTCGCCTGCCTTTTTTTCTAAGACAGATTCCTGCCTCTCATGAAATGTCACTCTTTTACTTGTTCCTCCCCAGGATGAGCACTCCTGATTAATGAAAATGTAAGTGTTTTTAGCAACATAGAACAATATTAACAAGTGAGCCTGAAAAAGCCTTTTACCTGCAATAACTAGAGTAAGACCACTGCAAGCAGAGAAACTGAAAGCTGTTTTTTCTACATAAGTTGGACTATAACATTAAAATGTTTCCCAGAATATTTGTGTGTAGTCAGCTAACTGTCAAAGAATTTCAAGATATCTGGAACTGAATTTTAAAGTAAATGAACTCGTCACTAAAACAAAAGAGCCTTTAGTAACACTCTTGTCCTTTGTGACTCAGTTTTACTCTCTTAAGAGGGATTCAAGGCAGTGTTGTGATTCCAGAATAAACTACTATTGTGGAAAGTAAGAAACATAATGGAGGATATGGGGAGGAGGGAGGTTTGAAGTATGGGACAAAACCTCCTCATCCTCTACTTACAGAAGACTATTAATCTAAGATTACTCAATTTTAAATTTAGTATTGTTTTCATCAATGTACCCTAATTGTGGGTGCTGAAGATCCACTATTGAACTTCAGGCACTCAGGATTTCAATCTCAGCACAAAATGTTAATGCATCTGCCTATGCCAAAATGCAGATAGCCTTTGTTTATCAATTAAAACTTCATTCATCCTGAATCTAAAAACAAATACCTGAATCTCATAGAATAATCTGTGTTATTTACTGCATGAGTTGTAGCTGCAACACTTCAAAATGGAATAATGACAGATCTGGTGACAAGTTAGCCAGTGGTCCTGGGGTTATTCTAGACGATACTCAAGGCTGTATTCACATATGTGCCACTCTTCCATTTATGTCAGAGGTAAATCTAAAGCTCAGAGCTCCATTCTTAAAACTCTTTCTCTTAGCCACGACTGACAAGCAACACTGTTCTCATACCAAGACAAAGAGTGTATCTTCTGGCAAAATATATCCATGCTCCTTATCTTTTTCCTAATTAGGAATGTTTTGGCTCAAGGAGTTTGGCACTTCCAACCTTAAAGCTCTGTTTGGGAGGAGTGAGACTGGTCTTCCAAATACTAGCAACAAAGCTCTCATTTCATAGAACAGCAAAAGGACATACATTTAGAAATCCCTGCTGGTTTGAAATCCAGCTAGCTTACAGACTCAGAGTTGTTTGGGTTGGAAGGGACCTTCAAAGGTCATTTAGTCCAACCCCCCTGCAGTGAGCAGGGTCATTTTCAACTAGATCAAGTTGCCTAGAACCACATCCAACTTGGTCATGAATGTCTCCAGGGATGGCACATCCACCACCTCTGTGGGCAACCTGTGCCAGTGTTTTAACACCCTAATTGTAAAGCATTTCTTCTTCACATCCAGCCTGAATCTCCCCTTTTAGTTTAAAACCATCACCCCTCATCCTATCACAACAGCTCTGTCATCCTAGATAAAACTAGATATATCCTGTCATGTTGATACTCCAGAGAATTAGGATTATAATTAAAATTTTCAAAGTGCATTTTGTGAGCTATCAATTGATTCTGAGCAGCCTTTCTGGTGGAAATTTTGACTTCAAACATTGCTTGAATGATTCTGCTAACATTCTTTTCTTCAAATAACTGACTATGCAGACAATGCAGTCTGTATCCAAAATGCATGAAATGAACTCTGTGGGAACTCTTAACATATAAAACATTGTCATCTGTCACAGATGCATCTCATTGAGTCGCATAGAAGAGACTCTATTTCAAAATATTTTGGTCCCTTTTGCAAAGTGATGTGCCTTTGAGAACCAACTTTAAATGCATCTTTTTTTTTTTTTAAAAAAAAAGCCCTGCTTAGATTCTAAAAGATGTGTATTTTCTTTTTACAGGAATCGCTTCTCTACCTTATGAGTTCAACTTGAAGATCTTTTGCACTTTCAAAATCATGTCAGTCAGGGTTCTTTTACTAAATTCAGTTGAAGCTGACTCAGAATACTGTCAAAAGTTTTTTAGAAATATACCTCAGCCCATAAGTGCATCCTTTGGTGTTAGAGGAGCCAAAAAAAAAAAAAAAAAAAAAAAAAAGACTTTTAAGTTATTATTTATGTCCTAAATCTAAACATTTTATATATAATTATCTTCCCCAAGAGCCACAATCACATTTCTCAACTTCACTGAACCCTGAAATAAGATTCAAATTAGAATGATAAAATTAGTAACAAGCCTCAGGCATACGACAGTAGTTGCTTTTAGCATTCAGCCTTGTTTCATTAACTATTAGAGACCTATGGCAAATGTGATCATTCTGAATATACATAGGATGGCACTGTAGTCCAGTCGAAGGGTCCTTATTCCTGTCACAGAATAACTTTTTTGCTTTTTTTCTCTTCTTTTAACTCTGGAATTACTCAGATAGAGTGAAATGTGCATTTGCAAGTACGCAATGCAGCTGCAGGAAGAAGTGCTAAAACTTCCAGCATCTGAAATCAGTAAGTTCCCAATTTTTGCCTCAAAATTATTAAGCCTTCTGGTCATAGGACAAGTTACTGTCTAATAGAAAAGCCAAATCCCAATCAGTACCAAAACAACACCAAACACATACCAAAACCAACAAGTCTTCCATCCAGCTGCCAAAAGTATTCTCCCCTTTTTAGAGAACAGTGATACTTTATCTAGACTCTTCTTGGCTGCTAAAAAAATCATAGAATCACAGAATAGTTAGGGTTAAAAAGGGCCATCTAGTTTCAACCCCTCTACCACGGGCAGAGAAACCTCACACTAAAACATGTCACAATTTTCAGATGCCTAAATCTTTGACTGTCATATTCCCATTCCCATGGACTCCAGCCGGTGAGTTACACAGAGCAAAGTGGGTTTCTGCTTCAAATTCAACCAATCTAATCTGCACTCTTCAGTGTTTACTTACTATATTCACTTACCCCACCATTTTTCCTGCCATGTGCCCTACCATGCCTGCTCTTCTGCAACCATCTTGCATATCCACCTTCGTTTTTCTCCTCTAGGACTTCCACTCTCAAAACCTCACAAATGCCTGGTTTGACAGCATATCCCTGAAGCAGCTCCAGCTTTCTTTACATTTCTCTCCACAGAAAAAAAACCCAATCTTTTACAGTCTGTCTCCTTCCCAGAAAGCAATGTTTCTGGAAGAAGCTGACGTTCAGCTGCTCAGGCATTTTTCATCCTTTGACTCTAACCAGCCTACTTCTTTTGTTTTCATTTTCCTTCTAATTTTATACTAATATTTGAAAAACTATATTTGACATATTTCCATCTTTTTAATCAATTGTGGGACAAATAAATTGAGATCATCTTTTCTGGAAATGTATTCCATACCAAATAGTTTACACTGCCCCACAACTGTTTTTTTCCTGGCCTCATTGTACAACACACTTCATATCAAGAGGCTGGCAAAAATGTATGCCACAACTAGCTAAAAATACAGAATTTTATTGACAAATCTAGGCAGTGTCAAGCCACTTCTAATTGTTTTAGTTTATTTATTTCACTTTCTTCATGGGCCTCTATGTTTTTTTAATCATTGAAATAAAAAAAAATAATAGTTCATGTGAATGGGAGATAATTGAGGAGAAATGTATAGAAAAAACGTGGAGAAATCAGGTTCTTTCATTACTTTGTTACTGCACCTAACTATAATGCAGTATGTGGTCTGGTTTTCTTAAAATTCTGCAGGTGTGTGAAGGCTGCATTGAATGAGAGAGTGCACGCTTATTAATTTAGACCATTATGTAAAAATGTCTAATTAACTTTTCTTTGCTGCTTCAATATGTTTCTATTACATGCTTGGGACTATTGGGGTTCCCAACAGTGAATTTTGCAGCAACAAATTACCGTCCTTAAGTAACCTTAAGTATGTTTTCATTGAAAACTCAAGCACACATCAGTTGTGGTTGTGGTCACAAAAAGGAAAATCCTGCTTGGCTGTACTTATTCTTTTACATTGCCATGAACATCATTTGCTTATTTAGGATAAAGACACATTTTTTGGAAAGTCTTCCATAATATTTTCCTCTACGGTATAAGGAGGATCATATGCATCTTAATTTTCAGAAAGCAATGGCTCTCAAACTTTCTTCTCATGGATGACCATGCAGTAGCAAGGTATCAGGTAGACATATTCACATACACTTATTGTTCCAGCAATAACTGCAGGCTTCCACAATGGTCAATCTTGACAGCTATATTGTTAGTCACTATTAACTTTTTTTTCCTCTTATATAATTTTTACTTCTTACAAAATGCTCGTTTCTAGAGCCTCTAAATTATGATTGCAATTTCCACTAGAACTTTTCCAAAGAGAGGATCCACCAGATGGTGCCATTCTCCTAGCAGAATACAGAATTTGTTATATGAAAGTTCTGAAATTCTTATTCATAGATATTGTTTAGTAATTGATGTCTGATTTTTCACCATTTTTTCTATGCCTTATTCATTTAAGAACACTATGCTGACTTTTATTTTAATCTGCTCATGATTTCCTACCTTTGTTTTTACTGAGGAAAACCCCCTCATGTTCTGATGTAAAACCTGCATGCAGTCAAGGAAAAAAAATGGGAAAAAGTAAAGCAAAACCTTATACTTCCATTCCCTACTTCTTCGACCAATATCGCTAATTGAGTTTGTCTTCCAGAATTGCTCAGAATGTGTTATCATTGGCTAACCTATTTCTGATTTTTTTAAAATTTTGATCTTAGATTTGACACAAGCTCAAGCTGGGTTAAATAATAATAAAACAAAAATGCCAGGCTTATTCTGATTTACTTCAAATGACCCCTTCAAATTAATTATACTTATCAGAGAAGAATCATTTTACATGTAATGTTTCATTATCAGCCCCTTAGGACTGAAATAGCACATACAAATCCAGATACTCATTTTAGCAAAAAACTTTAACCTCTTTTTGTCTTCATACCATATATCAATGTGACTTCAAGTACTATCCACAGTTTTGTTTGATCCTTCTTTTGAATACACCAGAAAAGCACTGGACAGGATCCTACACCTTTATTTGGTCTTGGCTTAATGAAAGCGCATGACTTCTTTCTCCAGCCTTAATGCTGCATTTATCAGAGAGGGATCTTCATCTGCCTCCATTCTCCAGAAGTGACTCCCACAGCCCACCTGTCACAGGCTGCCTGTCCTTACTGTTCGCAGCCCAGGAGTGTCAGTAAAGCACAGACAAAACAGATTAAACAGAAAACAGACTAAATCATTTGAGGCTAATTCTGGAACTCTCCTAATTTGGCTACAAGCCAACACAGGGCTAAAAGACACACAGGCGTAATAGTTCTAATCTAACCTCTGAGATACATGACAGGCTTCTTTCTGCACAGCCTTGACAGCAAAGCTGCCTCCCACACTGCATGCACAGAAACAAATGCACTACTACTATACGCATACACTGAGTGAATTCAAATCAAATTTTCCTCTACTTAATTCAATAAATGTATACATGATCTGATAGAATCACAGAAAATTTTGGGTTGGAAGGGACCTTATAGATCACCTAGCTCCAATCCCCCTGCCATGGGCAGGGACACCTTCCACTAAACCAGGTTCCCCAAAGCCCATCCAACCTGGCCTTGAACACTTCCAGGGAGGGGGCATCCACAACTTCTCTGAGCAACCTGTTCCAGTGTCTCACCACCTTTATAATGAAGGATTTCTGAGTAAGGTGTCCCTGCCCATGGCAGGGGCGTTGGAACTAGGTGATCTTAAGATCCTTTCCAGCCCTAGCCTTTCTGTGATTCTATGATTCTTCCTTATATCTAATGTAAATCCCCTCTGTTTCAGTTTAAAGCCATTCCTCCTTGTCCTATCCCTACATGCCCTACATGCCCTGCAAGTCCCTCTCCAGCTTTTTTGTAAGCCACATCTAGGCCCCATTTGGAAGGGTGCTCTAAGTTTTCCCCTGAGCCTTCTCTTCTACAGGCTGAACAACCCCATCTCTCTCATACCTGATCGGTGTGTGACAGTACACTGAGACAAAATATAAGCATCTTTATATAATGCCTGATTTCAGCTGCTCGTGGCTCTGGAATGCCCTGTAAGCAGAGTCCACTGAGGAACTGAAGTGCCTCCTTTCTAAAAATGACTTTCCCATTTAAACTTGGGAGATTCTCACGCTTTATTCAGGACAACGCTAATGGACTTTGGCAGGACTTTCATCATTATAAGCCTGCTGTCTGTCTGATGTATTCTCAGAACACCGTAGCTTTTACTTTCTCATAACCAGTTTCCAGTTTATTAGGTTTTATATGGAGTTTTCCTTAACCTAAATACCCTCTCTACAGATAAATGCAGTCGAACTTGTTTCCAGATTTAGATGTTCTAATTTTGCATGTATAAATGCATAAAAATCAGACTTGTGGCATGAACATTATACATGAGTGTATGTGTCTTCTTTTACTGAACTAAGAAAGTTAAATCTTGTCACATTTATAATTTGCGTGATTTTATACTATATCAAATTTCTTAGAGGTTTGGGGTTTAGGGTTTTTTAACTGATGGTGGTAGTAAAAGGCCTTCATATGCAAACTACACAGTGTCAACTGTATATGGTTAAACATACAATACTAGAAAAGCATTCCGTAACAATTTCTCAGCTTTTTTAGGCTAATGATTCCCTGGTCAGAAAAAGAACAATATATAATCACTTCAAATTTTAAATTCTAAAAAACCAAATCTAGTAAGAAAGAGTAGTCTTTCTAGTTCTTGAATTTATGAGGATCAAGCCAAATCTGCTGAACCTGGCTGATTTTTTTTCAGCTCAGTGTTGGTTGCTACAATGGATTGCATTAGAACACTTCTAGAACAACTCTTTTCTTCTGAAATCCAACACGAGCCACAACATTATTGAAAAATTGATAGAGGTATTATGGCACTAATCCAAAATTAGACAGAATCTGACTTCTACCTCCAGAATCCTTGTTCTTATTGACTGGGGTTATTTTCCATAACTCAGATTGTGGTAAATATGAATGCATTCAAAGAATATATATTTTTTTAAATTTGCCTTCAATGGATTGGTTGCTGCTCCTATACTCTGACACAAGGGCTGACTTATGCATTCATTATTCCTCTTTTCACTGGGGGAATGCATTCAATTATTGAAAAATGGTAGTGCAAGTAAGGTTAAGCAGGAGCACCCTTGAAGTATGTCCTTTGTCAACACAGAAGGAATGAGATGTCAGACAGCTTGACTTAAAATTTATGGTCATTATGATATTCTGAACCAGATTCTGGGATTACTTTGGTACCCTTGTGTCAAGATAACTGACTCTTTATTCAGAGTTCCTTAAGTAAGCAAAATAAATTTATGTGGTTTAGACCAAAATAAAGACATTAAAGGTACCTATTTTTTGCCTTTTTTTCATCTGTGTGCCTATTATTTGCTACAAGTAATGAGTGATGTTTACAGGGACTGTGACACAAACCACCAAGGAATTCTTCTGATAACACAACAAACAGGCCAAGGAGTCCATAACGATGCTGATGGTAATCTGGGACAGGAGTCAGTGATGCATTTTTCAACAACACTGCAGGTAGGTATCTGCAGTTATATTTTATTTAATATCTTCTCTCCTTCCCTCCCCCCCCCCTCCCCCCC
>JANRGW010048449.1:0-39143 GCA_024733675.1 Psilopsiagon aymara
AGCGAGGCAGCGAGCGGTGTCCGGCGGGCGGGCGGGCGGCGGGTCCCGCAGCCCCTCTGGGCCGCGCCTCCTCTCCGGCCCGCCTTCCCGGGGGATGAAACTCGGCAGCGGCTTCCTCGGCGGCGGCGGCGGCAGCAGCAGCAGCAGCAAGAGGGCGGCGGCTATGGAGCCCACCTTTACCCCCGGCATGGTTATGTTCAACCACCGCCTGCCCCCGGTCACCAGCTTCACCCGGGCGGCCGCGCACCCCCCGGCGGCCCAGCACCCCCCGCAGTGCGTGTTACCTCCGGCCTCCGCCGCCGCTTCCTCCACGGCGGCGACCGAGCCACCGGCGCCTCCTCCCCCTCAGGACATGACTTTCAAGAAGGAGCCGGCGGGGGCTTTCCCCTCCGTGCCCTCCTCCTCGCAGAGGAGCCCCTGGGGCTTTCTGCAGTCCCTAGTGAGCATCAAGCAAGAGAAGCCCAGCGAGCAGGAGGAGGAGGAGCAGCAGCCGCAGCACCACCACCACTATGGGGGGCTCTTCGGGGGAGTGGGGGAGGAGAGGTCCCCCGGCCTAGGGAGCAGCAGCGGCGGCGGCGGCAGCACCGAAGGAACCGGCCAGAGTGTGATTCAGGACCTCAGCCTTCTTCACCACCTGCACCAGCATCCCCACCGAGACCTGTTACTGAGTGGCAGAGGCGATGGCACCCCTGGGAGCTCGGGTGAGCCAAAGCACGATGCCCAGGTCAAGAAGGCAAAGAGGCCAAAGCCAGAAACTCAGGGAATCAAAGCCAAGCGGAAGCCAAGCTCTTCATCCAAACCCCCCCTGGTGGGAGATGCAGAAGGTGCCATTGCGTCCCCCAGTCAGAAACCTCACGTCTGTGAACACTGCAGCGCTGCCTTTAAGAGCTCCTATCACTTGCGCAGACATGTGCTCATTCACACAGGGGAGAGGCCTTTCCAGTGCAGCCAGTGCAGCATGGGTTTCATCCAGAAGTACCTACTGCAGAGGCACGAGAAGATCCACAGTAGGGAGAAGCCTTTTGGGTGTGACCAGTGTAGTATGAAGTTCATCCAGAAGTACCACATGGAAAGACACAAGAGGACGCATAGTGGAGAAAAGCCATACAAATGTGACACTTGTCAGCAGTATTTTTCAAGGACTGATAGACTGTTGAAGCACAGAAGAACGTGTGGTGAAGCCATAGGTAAAGCAGGGGCTGGAATGGAGCCCGGATCATCCAATAACATAGGTAGCTTGGCTGCATTGTCTCAGGGAAATACAAGTTCCTCAAGGAGAAAAAGTAAAACAAAAAGTACATCCACTGAAAGCAAAGGAAATAAGTGTAGCAGTAAAGTAACTGAATCTCAAATTACAAGTAATGTGGCCATGCCAAATTATGCAGTTGATATTCCTATTGTGTCTTCCAGTGGTGGTCTAGTTGGCACAGGCGTAGAAGAACTTCAGAAGAAGGTGCCAAAATTGGTCTTGAAAAAAGGAAGCAGAAAACAGACAGATAAAAACTACCTTAATTTTGTATCACCACTGCCAGATATTCTGGGGCAAAAACCACTGTCTGGGAAACAGAGTGGCTCTCTTGGCCTAGTAGCCAATACCGGTGTAGAAACTATTGGCCTTCTCCAAAGTACAGGTGGTAAGCCAGTTCAAATAAGTAGCAATTATGATGATGCCATGCAGTTTTCAAAGAAAAGAAGATACTTACAAACTGCAAGCAGTAACAGTGCCTTTTCAATTAATGTTGGTCACATGACTTCCCAGCAGTCCGTCATCCAGTCTGCAGGCGTTAGTGTTATGGATAACGAAACTCCATTATCTCTTATTGATTCTGCATCTTTAAATAGCGAAATAAAGTCTTGCCATGACAAGTCATGTATTCCTGATGAAGTCTTACAGAGCCTTTTGGACCAGTACTCTCACAAATCGGAAGGCCAGAAAGAAGATCCTTTCAGTATAACTGAACAGCGTGTGGACTTGCACACCTCAGGAGAACATTCAGAGATGGTTCAGGAAGAAAACTTGAGCCCTAACTCTCAAACAGTTTCAAATGATAAAGCAAGCATGTTGCAAGAATACTCCAAATACCTCCAGCAAGCCTTTGAACGAACAACCAATAGCACTGGTTTTGCTTTTGGACCCAGTTTCCAGTTTGTTAGTTTGTCTTCAACTCTCCATAACCACACTCTCTTTCAAGACAAACAGATATACACTACGTCACCGCTCGAGTGTGGCTTCAGCCAATCTGTTACCTCAGTATTGCCAACTGCGTTGCCAAAACCTCCATTTGGGATGTTGCTTGGATCTCAGCCAGGCTTTTACTTGTCTGCTTTGGAGGCTACGCATCAACAGTTGACTCCTTCTCAAGAGCTGGATGATCTCATTGATCCGCAGAAAAACCTAGAGACTTCGTCTAACTACCAGTCGACATCTCAGAAACTGACTGGCCAGAAGGAACAGAAAAACTTAGAATCCTCAGCAAGCTTTCAGATCCCATCTCAGGAGTTACCTAGCCAGATAGATCCTCAAAAGGACATAGAGCCTAGATCAACCTACCAGATCGAGAACTTTGCACAAGCGTTTGGTTCTCAGTTTAAGTCGGGCAGCAGGGTGCCAATGACTTTTATCACTAACTCTAATGGAGAAGTGGACCATAGAGTAAGGACTTCAGTGTCAGATTTCTCAGGGTATACAAATATGATGTCTGATGTAAGTGAGCCATGTAGTACACGAGTAAAAACCCCAACCAGCCAGAGTTACAGGTAAGGTCCCGACTGACCAGGCTGTGGGGTCTTCTTAATGTAATTTTGTTTTACTTTGACATCACTGCCATTGGAATGTTTCTACACAGTCCTATTAAGAATAATGTAACATGCCCTTTCAATGCAACTTTTCATATTTAGTTTATTTTTAGTGTGATTTTTTTAGATCTGTTTATTACGGTTTTTAATCAAAAAATCAATAGATTAAAATAGTGGTTTTGTTCAAGTGACAATGTTTAGCAATCAAATTTACATTATATAGATTGTCAGGGAATAGCCCAAAAGATTAAAACGCAAAAAATTAACTTTGTTCCTAGGACTAAGGTTTATTCTAATTGCTTTACTCTCAGGAAAGTGTAATGAAGCATGGGAATTCTATGCACCAGTAGTGTATTGGAACTTCCAATTTACAGATAGTGACAAATATATATCAGCTTTTTGAGGAAGGGATCTATGACATTTCAAATTGCTGTCTTTTATGTCTGGGCTGATCTGAATTTTGCTACCTAAATCTTGTTGTTTTTAAAGTACCCTTGTTCTTCCAGGTGATGCTCATTCCAGGCAGGTGGAGCAAATATTCTTGGGTCTGTATGAAGAGCCCAGAATGGTAGCTTTAATATAAACAATAATGTCCCCAGAACTCCTGTGTAAGACTGTAATTCCAGAAAGAGATTCTGTTGACACAAACTACGAGCAAAGCGTGTGTGTCTGGTTCAGGTCTTTAGAACCTCAACTTGAAACTACAGTCATAATCCAGATAGGCTTTTGGGATACATTATTTATTATATGTGGTTCACAAATGTTGGTCTCCTGCTCTTCACCTTTTCCATGTCCTTTTAGTGTATAAGGTTCCCTGTCTTTTGTTGTGCTTCCAGGTCCTCTGGACTTAATCTTGGAGTCTGTTCTGCTTCTTGATTTACACCTTTTCTTCCCCTTCTTCCCTACTCACCCTCTCATCCCAACTTAATAGCTAGCATTTAAAAAGATTTACATTCCAGAACGTGCTTATCTTATTATGTACTTTCTGATGTCTTATGACATCAGGTGACGAACAAGAAACACCCACATGTTTTAAAATTATGTCAAGGTTTCCATGTACAATAAGAAATAATCTACTCCCAATTGTACATACTAAGGCCCCTGTCCTGCATCAGGATCAGCTAACACTTACCCCTCTGCCCAGCAGTCTACCCATGGTGTCTCTGGAGCTCTTTACAGTAGGGGTGTAGGGGTTTGCAGCAGTTCATCGTTGCAGGCTCTTAGGGCCTAAGGCTGCAATTCCATTAAAGGCTTCTGGTGATGGCATCAACTACAACAGTAGAACGTGAGTGGCCTGTTAATATCAACAGAACTTTTCTTTGGAATTATTGCCTTACTTTATGTATATTTTGTGGTACATTATTTATTATATGTGAATCTTGATAAATGCCTGTGGAGCCACGGAAACCTGCTAGAAATACTGGTGGCCATTCAAAGCTGCTGAAAGGCAGTGGCACTGTTCTAAACCACTTTTTGCAAATGTATTTTTTGATTAGTTTTTTAATGTAATTTTGGTGATGTTTATGCTGATGGTTTTTTATGTACTCTTGGTGATGTTTCAGTCTTACGTACTTTCCTGGCGTCAGGAAGGTACCAGTGGTTGTTTGCAGTCTTATTGTGTAATCAGCCTATTACAGGCTTCCATGTATAATAAAGTTATTAACATTGTGCAAGTGTAAAACACTTCTGTTATGAAAGTGGTGTATTATTAAATGAATTGTTACAAAAACCCTGGGTAATTTTTCCTGTTGTCCCTCACCACTAAAAATTGAAACCTGAGCCCACTTGTAACCTCTTTTACTAGGTGAACTATCTTCTTTTTTTTTCTGACTAATCTAGAGTTTGTTCTCATAGAAACCGTGTAACTCCATTAACCTTTTCTTTATGCTTGATTATGTATTTCACCCTATTTCAGTTTAAATAAGCAAACGACAACTGTTCTCTAAACCCAGAACCCAGCCTGTTATCAGGGATGGAAGAGTCCATAACCTTTTCATTTGTTTTGCAGAGGTTATAATTTACATTCTTTATATTGTGTGTAGTAGAAGTTGCATATGTATTGTTCTGGCTGTTTGCTTTAACTTAATAAAACCCATTATTTAGAAAATCACAGAGGTATCACTTCTATT
The DNA here is from genome assembly GCA_024733675.1 of Psilopsiagon aymara. NCBI lineage: Eukaryota > Metazoa > Chordata > Aves > Psittaciformes > Psittacidae > Psilopsiagon > Psilopsiagon aymara. The sequence continues at coordinate 4,926 of JANRGW010048449.1, forward strand.
ATCCAGTCACACTTTTGAGAATCTGTGAAGAAAATGTTATGACAATAAACTTCGAGAGGAATAATGTAACTTATCGGCATATTTTCAGCTAATTTTCTTCTTTCAGTTGCTTTTTGGATATTTTGAATGCGTTGTTTTGGAAATCTGTACTCTAGCTCATACCTTCAACTTCCAAAGCAAAACCTAACAGATTTCCTTAAAGTGTTCATATAGGCTCATCTCCTCATATCTTTGTCTTTTTGAATACGGCTTTGGTTAAAAGCATATAAATTGCATATTGTTAACTTCAAAGATATTTTGCAATTACTGGGAATCCAGACTGACACATAGAAAGTACAATTTTGTTTAAAGATTTTAGAAAGTATCTGTTTTTATTGTGTTGCTCTAGCTTCTGCATCTTAAGGAAAGCCTAGTAAAAATATTACAGCAAAATACTTCAAAGCATTTTAAGTAATCTGAAGATAGTTTATGAATTTCCTTCATCTGTATTTCTCTTCAAATTTGGATGTGGATCCAAGTGTAGCAGTGCTGAAAGTCTCAAAATGGGCGGGAAGTAGAGTATTGAAAAACAGAAGGTAGCAAATTCAATAAGGGCAATAACATGGACCAGAGAAGAATTGGCAGCATGCTGAAAAGCAAATAAGGATGAAAACTTTCCAAAGTAAATCTGAAATATGCTGTATGTTTAATATTCATAACATTCCTAAGAATCACTTAAGAAAATTGGAGGGGGAATGGCTGGACTTTTGAACATACTTTTTTACAGCTTAGTGGTTGTTCAAAAAGGTTTCTAGGTAGAACAGAACTAGACCTTTTCCTAATTTAATACGGAGTTCAAATTTATTTTTCTTCACATAACAAAGGTTAAGGGTAGGGTAAAATGCATAGTAATCAGAGTATGGCTTTTACTTCTAGATAATAGAAAGAACTCCATAGTAAGTAGTAGTAAGACTATAGACTAAAGCTTTTGGGGTGTGCCAGTGAGAGAAGGAAAAAGGAGAGCAAAATGTCCCTTGAGATTTTTTTTTGCCTTTGTAGCTCCTGTTTTAGTTTCTTGTTGTTTTTAGGGGATGAAAGAGGAATGATAAGCAGTTTCCTACCACTAACAGGATTGTAAAGAAGAATTTATGATGATAGAAAATGGTGCATAAACTGTTATGCCTCTTATTATAGTAGCTTGCACGACAAGGTTTTGATTTGGAACAAGTACACTATGGTACCCTGAATTGTGAATGAGTCCGCATGCCCCAAGCCACTAAAAGTGCATGTCTCACCTGCCTGGATGATCTAGAACGGCTTGCTTAAACATTTGGTAGTTCCTGAATTATTTAAATTTGACAGTTTTGGGTAGTGGGTGAAATTTTAAGAGTAACGAATTCGTGAAATGAAAGAGAGTTGAAAAAACTGAAAATACAGTGGTGCAAAGGGAGATCACAGTTTCAGGTTATGAGGTACTGATGAAGAAAAGCTGCCTGATGCCTCGTGGAGAGCTGGAGAAGATACTGGAATAGTTCAATGTATTCCATTGGTGGTTTTTTCCCTCCTGCCCTGGTCCTCAGTATTATGTGATAAAAACTGTATTTGTTTGATGCTTCTGCTTTTTTCCTCCCCAATTAGAAATCAGTGTTGTTCATGTGAAGTTGCAGTTGTGACTGTGAAAGTGTTTGTTATACCTGAAAAGTTATGTGTGCAAATATGTAAGTTACTACCTCGCAGTTTTCTATTGTATATATTGAAGGTCACTTTAAAATGGAAGATACTGATTTTAGCACTGCTGACTACCAGCTTCAAACATTTGTGCTGGAATTTTCCAGTCTTTGTCAGTCTTACACTCCACATACTATCTTTCTGTGGGAAACTTCTGCAAAATTGCTCATGTATTTCCTAAAATAAGTTTAAGGAAGAAAACTCTCTTGTTCCACTGGTGGTTTTGTCCTATGCTGCTTTATAAACAAATAGGAATCACCCCCCCTAAGCTAGGACTTCATGCTGGATTGGTGGGTGTCCCTTGTTGAATCACTGTTCCTGAAAACCTGATAAAAGTCAATTAAGAGTTTTTGAAAATGCTTTTACAGTCAGAGATTTGAAAGTCTGGTGGCTGTATCTCCAAAGATGATCCCTCCAGGATAATGGATCAAGCTATTATAGTTGTTTGGTATCTTAGTCTAAACGGCAATTACTTCTAATGTGTCCTGCCTATATTTTTTTGTACAAACACTTAAGAAAGTAAGGTTTAATGTGCACAGAATTCGGAACACAGGATGTGTGCCCTGTTTACCAAACAAACAGCTATGATATACTTTGTTATCCATGTTGTTAGTGACCTATTTCTTGTGTTTCCTTTTTCACTCGCAGTTAAAGCCCAGATTTATTTCAGCAGTTTGTTTTCTCACAGGTGGTAATGTCTGGCTACATTACAAAAGAAATGTATTTTTTCATATTCTTGCACTGATACTCTTAATTTTTGGGTTTTATAGATCCTGACACTAAATACTTACCAGTTTCATTTTCATACCTGTGACCTGGAAGGATAGGCACTGGAATTTGACCTCTTTGACAGTGACTGTAGTTGAGTTCCTTGGTGTAAGACCCATACTGTTCCAAACTGTGTCTCTGTGGAGAGAAGTTGAGGAATAATTACCCGCTTAGTAAATGTAGAATTGCTGATATTCTAGAATGAAGTAGAAAGCTGTGGGGCAGAGTCATGGGGCAATTGCATTCTTTAAGGTGACATTCAGGAGCCTCAGTCACTAGTCTGGCACCTGCAACAAGTGAAATCAGGTTCTGCAAGTAGCAGCCTTGTTAAACATAGTCCTGCTTCATTCTCTCGAGTGCTGCCATCCTGTTCATTGTGGATGCAAAGAGCAAGGCAGTGTTGCTTGGAAAAAAAATACTGTGTCATCATGTCATCAGTCTATCACAATGTATGTACAAGGTTAAGGATTAAAAGGAAGTTTTAGTTCTGTTTTTTTGTTTGGTTTTGTTTTTTTTTTTACTTAAAATTTTTGTTTCATAATCTTTATAGCAATGTGAGCTTTTGTAGATATCATATTACTGTATTTTCATACTGATATTTGTCAGTACTTTGTTTTTATTCCAGTGAATTTGGCAATTTTAAACTCAAGGCTGTCCTCAGTAATGGTATAATGCTGTGTTAGAAAACTGCTTGTGTACTTGGAGACTTGGTCTGAAATGTGATAAAATGTTATCTAGCCAGACTTGAAGAATTAAGTAAGAACTAATTTAAGAATATATTTCTTTGGTTATTTTAGTATACTGTATCTTATCTTAAAATGTGTTTTAAATACTATCTTATCTACAAATATGGAAACATTCTGTGTGTAAGTGTGCCATATAATGATGGCTATGCAGGATCTGCGGCAAGCATCAGATACTCTGTAGCAGCATGGGTGCCACCTTCAATGCTAAATCCTGCTTTATCTAGACCTGTGTTATCATCATCGGGAATATTCCTGTATTCTTGTTCAGTAGGAACCTTAACTTTGTGCTGTGGGTAAAAGAGATTTCATTTTGATTTTTCTCAGAGGCCAAAAGACTTTTTAACCCTACAGTTTTTCCTTACAGTGTGGATTTCTCTGTCTGCTCGTACTCTGTTCCCAGTGGGTAGGAAGTTAGAGTCTTGACTGGGAAGTGATGTGTGCAAGTTCTGGCTTATGAAAGAAATTATATTGATGATTGCAAGGATGGTTCAGTCTGCTCAAAGATTCTGAATATTTTTTCTGGAGGGGGGAAATGTCTCACAGGTGGGAGGTTTTTCAGATGTTCTTATGTTCTGAAATATGTGGGAATAAAACCGGGCTGAGACCTGTTTTGAAGAGTAGAATTTACAAATCCATGTACAACTCTGTGAGTGACGAGGCTCAGAATCGCTTTAATTTTCCTTCCTGTAATGAGGAAATATACAAATGTGTAATAAAACATTTTGAATATTTTGCTGAGGTGCTTTTAATTATGGTGAGTAAAATATGCCTATGAATCTTCTTATCTCCTAGACAAAATGAATCTCTAGAATGAAAAATAGATTATCTTAGAAAGTGTTTGGTAATACTGGAAAATGAGACTACTAAGGATTAGCTTATGCAACTGAAGAGTGCATTTGTATTGTTAACTTACAGCTTGGAATTTGGTCAAGAGTGGGGACCACGGTCCCGTGTATCTTAAGAGGTAGTAGGCAACCACACGATCTTGGTGGAAGGAACATGGCCTTCCTTTGGCAACTGAGCTGTGGTCACTGATTTGGAATTGTGAGAGCCAGTGTAGCAAGCTCCGTTTCTTGGAAAACCTGGGATTTGTTGTTTGTGGTTTTTTAAGACCTTTGAAGCCATTTCCAAATAGTGATTCACTTTGTGACAATGAAATGCTGCTGTCTCTGCCAGAATTCTGTTATCTTGGGTGTGGTCAGCTTTAGTCCAGAGGGTTATTCAGCAGTGATCAACAGAGATGTGTTGCTAAAGATGTTCCACTGTTTAGTTTGAGAAATTTGTCAATCTTAGAAAGCTGGGTCAAGTCATATCATGAAGCACTTGATGTACTTGGTCCATCAAACCTATAATCAAACATATATGCTTGGTAATCTTAGTGTAGAGTTTAAGTCTGTATGAAAGGTGTGGGTGATTTGAAAGTTTTCCTCAGCTTTTCTAATTAATTTTTTTTCCAAGTTTACTTATACAATAGTCATTTAATTATTATGTCGTCTAATAGTCTGGGGAGATGAGGGTTAAACCAGTTACTCATCTTGGGATGTTGGAACTTGGATTTTTTAAGAGATTTTTGTGTAGGTACAGTAAAATTGATTATGTATTTCTCTTGAAGTTTAGAGAGGCACTTCAGAGTAAAAGTGTCATATTTTGTTTTACATTGTTCTGGAAATCATACTTTGCACGTGTTATCTTAAGGGTGGATGGTAAATGGAGTACGACTTCTGGTAGCTAAAATATTTTAATATTTTAACACCGTATTCTGGTGCTTGCATGTTTTGTTCTTCTTACAATGTAGCTAAATTAAAACCTCTGAGAAAGAGGTCCCTCTAATACAGAATAATGAAGTCTTTAAATGGGTACAGTTATAGGTCATCATGAATAGGAATGCAGTGACCTTTGTCTTGACAATGAAGCTGACACAAGCTTCTCAAAGAGCTGTTCTTTCATTTTATTATTTCTCCGCCAGAGAGGACACAAATAAAACAGAGGAACCCCTTTCTCCCATCAGTGAACAAAATCAAAAGATTAGAAAATGTATTGTAAATTGTCCATTTGCAAAATCTAGAAATAACATTGAGTTCTTAATACAGATATTGTTACAGGAATGATGTGTGGCAAGGAGTTGGGGAAACCTCCTGGTTTCTGAAGATACTCTATAATAGTCTGTTTTAATTTTTTGATCTACTGCAAAGAGGTATTCAGAATTACCAGTGGCTTATAATTTTGAATCTAGAAAAATCACAAATCCTCATGTCATAATTTTCTACTTCCATGTATATCTGCAGGTTTGCAATGGAATGTGTTGAAATACAGGGAAGGCTCAAAATTCTTGGTGGCCTGCATAAAGAAGCCAGGCATTTTGCAGAAAATACATAAACGTGGCTGTTCCTAATGGGGAGACCCTGTTGCTTTGTCCAGCTTTAGCAGAGAGTTTTGAATTGCAGTGCTCAGCGTTTTTCTCTAACCATAGAGAATAATCTGTCATTCTTAAATAATGGCAGTACCTACTAGTTTAGGACTTTCTCAAGGTTTCAGCAATGTCAATCTGAATTTTGCTGTCTCTTGTAGAGGAAAGGCCTGTAGCATGAAAATGCTAGTGAAGGTAATGAATGGAGATTTGTTCTTTTTTGTAAGAAGTCATATCTGTAGAACTGGATCATCTGTACGGCCAGATGGTGATTTTTCAATTAATTTATTTTTTCTGAAATTCCTTAAAGGAGTAAAAAAAAGTTGTTGAGCTTTTATTTTTTAGTTTTTTTTTAGTGAAGGATGTGACTGCTCATTCTTTTGAAGAGTAGGTTGTTTCCTTGATGCTGGTGGGTGCTACTCCCACAAGGCCACAACCTGGGTGAGCACCCGAATTGGGTGCTTTGAGTGTGTGTCTCTTTGGGAATATGCTTCATCAAATGGATGGCTGTTTAAGAAAAGGCAAGATTAGAGTACGGACATATTATTTCACAGCTATGTAAACTAACAGGGTGAAATAGCAGTTACAATATAGTATTTGTCATGGGTTCAGCAAGTACTAAGAAGGAGAAAAATGACTGCTACTGCTGAACCCATGACAGTATTACAAGTCTGTAAAACATATTTCAGTTAAACAATATGCTAATACATATAAACAGATCTAGTGAGAAGTGGCTTTAATGTGCAAACATTAAAAGATATGTGAGCAGTACATTAATAGTTGGTTAGAAAGATTTAGTTAACTTGTTCTTTGCTACAAATGGGAAGACTTACCCATAATGCTTACTTGATAAGTTAGAAGCTGCCTATTTTGACACTGCAGCCTTTTGCAAGTTCATGTGGTTCTCTGGGGATTAGAAAAAAATTACTTTTTTTTTTTCCAGGGGAAAAAAATGTACCAAGGAGTGAGGTGAACTCTTAGTGAAGATCAAATGCTATGCAGGTTTTGCACATACTAGCAAGGTAAAGGTAAACCAGTGCTTTCTTCTTTTTTACCTTGAAGTCCTAATATGAAACAAGAACCTGAAAGCTGCCATGCCATGCCATGCCATGTAGGCTACCATGTCTGGTGTGCCGGCTGAAGAAGTGGGCTAATGGGAATCTCATAAAGCTCGGCAAAGTGAAATGTTCAATCCTGCATATGGGGAAGAGTAACCATATGCATCAGTATGTGGTGGGGGACAGCTGGCTGGAAAGCAGCTTTGCTGGGAAGTGCTTCGGGGTCCTGGTGGAACACAAGCTGACAAAGCAGTATGCCCTTACGGCAAGAGACTAACAGTTCTTGGGGATGCATTGGAAGGAGTGCTGCCAGCAGTTGAGGAGAGTGTCCTTTGAGTCTTCTCAGTACAACAGACAGACCTACTGGAATGAGTCCAGTGCAGTCCACAGAGGTGATTAAGGACCTGAAGTTTCTGTCATATTAGGAGAGAGCTGGGAGTGTTCAGACTGGAGAAGACAAGCTTAGGGGATCTCAACAATGTGTGCAACTACCAAATGGGAAAGAATAAGACGAGGGAGCCAGGGTCTTTGCAGTAGTAACCACAGACAAGAGGCAGTGGGCATGAATTAAAACACCTGAAATTCCATCTGAGCACAAGGAAACACTTTTTTTACTGAGAGGGTTGTCAAATGCTGAAAGAAATTGCCAGAGAGGTTGTGGAGTCTCCATCAGTGGAGATACTTAAAGCTCAGCTGGACATAGTCCTGGACAACCTGTTCTGGATGACCTGGCTTTAGCCAGGTTTGCTCAAGATGACCTCAAGAGGTCCTTTCCAACATGAACAGTTCTGCAGTTCTCAATAGATTTGTTTGATTGTTCATCTGTGCCAAACAGTAATGAAATGTTTTCTGCTTAGGACGCTGTCTCGAGGAAGTAGTACGCTGGGTAGCTGAAAAGTGAATTGTTTAATGGAACAAATGGGCTAGAGAATTCAAGATGTGGTTGGGAATCCTATCACTATGCAATGTTAAGCAATTAAATGTTATTTCAGATGTCTAGCTTGAGTCTGCTTTAACTTGTAGGCATTTTCTGTGACAGGTCTTCCTTATTCTTTTATTAAAGATTAAGAAGAAAGATAGTGAAAGCATTTTTAAATAAAATCCTCTTTGTTTCTTTCTATTTTCCTAATGTTCATTCTTTCCTTTCTTGTTAACCTGTGGAAGGTTACCATAAGGGAACATCTAGCTGATGCTCACTTGTATGATTTGGGAGATGATAACTGCCTGTTTATCTCTTTTCCCTGAAGTTAGCTTAAATGGCCTATATTGAAGCTGCTCTTCTTCAGAGCTCATGCAGGAGAAAAGAGCTACGCAGGGAGAACGCAGCTTTTGGTTTTGTTGCAGACTAACTTTTAATCATTCTGCTGGAGAAAGGCAGGCAGAAGAACATTATCTTATCAGTCTGTTGATAAGTGTAACAGCATTAGGCTGTTTCAGGCATTGCTGTTAGCTGTTGTTCTGGTCACAGGCTCAGTTGTTGCAAAAGATTGACTTGACTGGTTGAGACAGATTTTATTTGAAACAAAGCAAAAAATTGTTAAAAAGGATAGGGATTAAAATGTATGTAGTGAGTAGATCGCACCAGGAACTTAAGTTTTGTATTCCAGGTGTTTTACAAGGCTTAATCAAAGCTGGATATTATGGTGATGTAATTTGGGTCTTTGGTAGGTCTAGTCTGTCTGTTTCTCTAGATTGGGGCAGTAATGCTCAGTGATGTTGCAGTGAATCTTGGGTTTTCATGTAGTGATAATGGAAAATGATAATGGGAAACTTCATACTCCTCAGACACCTCTTGTAGGACTAGTTCTGAGTAATGGTTTTTAACAGAGGTAAGGTTTTTTTTCTGGCGTACCAGCAATAGGCCTTTCATTTCTGTGCCTTATGCTTCTTTTGTTTGTTAGACTTGATTTCATCACAGTCCTTGGGTTTTATCAGTGGGTGTTGTTTAGACAAACTCAATATTTCTATCTTCAACATTTCTGGCTTTTATAAACACTTAGACTTTGTTGATTCATGCTTACAGATAGATTCTGCATGCTTCTAAATCCTCTTCAGTGCATACTTTATGTATAGTTAGTTTGTCAAGTATACGCAATATAAATGCAGTAAAAATTGCTGTGAAAATCCCTGGTGCTCTGAGATGTTGCAATAGAAAGATGTTACAGTTTTTAAAGGGTAGGTTCTGGACTCATGTTCTCTTCTTCGAGATGCAAAGCTGTATTATTGCTAGACACTCATTGATTTTTAAGAAACTTTTTTGCTGTTATAGTGTGGAAAGCTAGCCCTTTACTCATGTGTGTCAGTCTGGAGTTACTGAATTTAGGGAGTTTGTCAGAAAAGATTTAACAACTGGCTTCAGGACAAATTTATGGCTTCAAGTTGTAATCTTGATGTTCTTGTACAGTTTTTCTTCATGTTTTTCCTGCCTTTTTTCTTTTTTTTAAGAAAGAAAGCTGGATGCAGGCAAAATGCTGCAAGGTGGACTTGTGGACTTTCTGTTGGGATTCATCTAGTTCAGCAGTTCACCAGCTGGTCTAAAGCCCTGGGATGCTAGGGCCGTTGTGGCTCAAGCTTGCAGCATAACTGATGATAGCAGCTAGTTGTCACCCTCCGTGGAACAGGACTGGTGGGGAAAGCATCTTTGCTAGTTGTTTTCATGGGTAGATGCTGATATCCCAATAATGATGTACTTTGATATTTTGAGCTTTAGTGTTGACCAGGAAGCAGTAAGTCTAGCAGACAGAATCTTACTTGTTATCTTGGACTTGACCTTTGTTCCTTCTGCCTTGTTCCAATCCAGCTGTTCTTAACTCAGTAAGCAAATACCACGATAATTTTATTCAGATCTCCCTGCTCTACAAGTCTTTGCCTCTTCTCTCTTGGCTCCTGCTTTGCTAATTTCATTACCTGTTATGTGTACCATTCTTCCTCTTGTAATCTCGTTATTTCTGTTCTTGCATTCCTTGCCTGACCAGTTTCTGCATCCAGCTACATGTTCTGTTCTTCCTTCCTGTTCCACTTTCACCAGACTCCTTGTCCCAGTGTCCTGTTTCCTTTTGTCCGTGTATAGATTTTATTTCTTCTGCATGAGATGCAGAGGATTGGTATTTGTTTGTAACCTGGAAGTCTTACTGCTATCATGATACCGAGCTGTTGTAACTGGCCTTTACGTAGATAGTTTGGATTTAACCCTCTTTGCAGGGCAGAGGACCTGTATTCTAGAATACTGGAAGAACAGGGCCAACTGCAGTTTTTTAGAAATTTATAGTATGTAGATGAATTTAGGTAGATTTTCCTGGAAATAAGCAGCAGTGTACCCCTGACACACAGGATATGTTCCTAGTGAAAGCCAACTATCCTTGGGAATACCAGAAATTTCCAAAGGAAAAGGCTTTTTGTTTGTTTGTTTCTTTTTTTTCCCCTCCATAGTTAAGACAATGTATTTATCATTAGCATTCTTCATAGAAGTGAGCAAGGCTTTCTGAATAAACGGCTGATCTGGCAGTGTCAAATGTGGTCAATGAAGGCGTCAACCTGAGTGATCAGCTTTGCAGCCACATGCTACTGACAGCAAGATCTTGAAAGGTTTAGGGTAGCATTTTGGAAGGCAGACTATACACTAGTAATTATAGTAGAGTATATCAGTTGAAATAATAAGTGCAATGAAGATATACTTGACTTTTTATAACTCCCATTAAAATACCAGGAATTGCACTGCCTTGGGCAAGTTATGTGACCAGATACAATAGCTTTGTTTATCTGATGTTGCAAGTTCCATATTCCTATAGATGAGCTAGTGCTGCAAATTGTCCAGTTATAATACGATAATCCATCAGACATCTACTCCTTTTGAAGGCTATTTAATTGAATGAGCTGCAGCATGAGCAAGCTGTATGGTTACATATATGGAAGTCCCAGAAAGATGGGACCTGCTGGTTCTGTTGCCCCTCCAAAACCATGTGTGGTTTTTTTTCCTTTTTTTTTCCCCTTCCTTTTCTTTATTTACAATGGAGAATTCTAGCAGGATATTTCAGTGATGTCATTTCACTTTTCTAAACATCTATATATAAATACCAAATAACTTTCTCCCAGCTTTTTTAAAAGTAATTAGAGCTTTATGGAGGGTATATAGGAATGGCACCTTCCTCTTCTGCTAAGACCTGCAGCCAGAAATTAGTTCAGATTTGCATGTTAAATTGATAGTATGGCATAGATGAAACAGTTTCAAACTGCAGGGAATACTGGACAGTAGTTTTGGAAAGCGTAATCATAACTGCCCAGGTAATGAAATAATGTGGTCTTTATGTGGTCTTTTCCCACTGAATAAAGAGGATGATTACGTCAATTGAATTTAAAATTTATTTTTAAACCATTTCAAGAAAACTTCCAGAAAATATTATTTTGAGTTAAACCACATGAACTTAGCTTAAGTTGATGAGTTATCTGTTTTAAGCTAAATGGGAATAACCCTCTCATATTGCAGATTGAGCACAGGAAAGATCTGACAGTTCAGTTCAGTTTGATTTTAAAATGTCATCATGGACTAAAGCAGTGCATCACATGCAATCATGTATACACTTTCCAGTCTGTCGTAAGCACTCTCTTGGTGGGTGCAGACTGTAAGGGTACTATAGATAGGCTTGCTGGAAAATGACACTTTTTTATTCCACCTTTTTTTGTGATGAAAGTAGTAATATTTTGAGGGTTTTTATTTAGGCTTTTGCTTTGTAAGTGGTCTTGTCTTCTGAGGCTGTAATTTAAATACTCTAAGATGGCACTATTACTGAAAAAAGCCAGCCTGCCTTCAGCAGTTCTTGGTTGCTTGCGCTCTCTCGTAAAATAAGAAGGCTCATTTTTCATGTAAATCATACTCTTCGTCCCATTCTTTGCAGCTTAAAAGTAGTTATCCTGGCCCAGGTGTGCATGAGGGCACTGCTTAAGACAGGGCTGGTGTTTCTCTGTGACAAACTTGATATACATTGATCGTCAACATGTTTTTCCATTACTTTAATTGCTGAATGTTCTTATTCTTTTGTTGTACTCTATCTAGAACTTCAGGTCAGGAGGTCAAGTCAGCTGGCGTATTTTCTGTGCCTTCAGAATAGAGTTGCCTCTGGCCCATGCATTCATCTCCCTTATGTCAGGCCGTTAGTACTTTCTCCGATATACTCACTTTAAAAGCAGTATTTATGGTGTAAGATATGTTCTCAAAACATAAACATGAGTATTTTAATTTATATGTGACATCACTGTGATATAAACATATGTAATTGTATATAGTATCCTAGAAAAGAATTATTTCTGTTATAATGCCTATTCTTTTTAACTGATTACACTGTCTTTTTGCTAAATTCATATCGAAGTAAAGAAATGGCAGAGCTTAATTTGCACTTGACCTTTTGGAAGTTGAGTATCGCTGCTTGATGTATGCACAGATTTTTCACTTTTGACAAGAAGAAATCCTGTGACATCTGCATTTATAATGTATAATATTTTTTATTATTAAAATAAAGAATACTGTGAGTTCTCAAAAATAATGCAACTCGAGTGCAGAATTTTTAGTGCTCAGCTTCTTGTATGTATAGTTTAGGAATATGGCTGTGATCATGCTATGTTAGTTACTATGCTGCTACTTTTCTGCATCATGACTGAAACCTTGAAATATTGGACAACTAATAACCATCTGAATTTAATTGATTTTGAGGACCTGCAGATTTTACAGGTGAAGAGAAGGAAAAATAATTGACGTTTTGACTAAAATTCCCTAATTCCTCAATTATTCCTTTGGATTCTTGTGGTCTTGCTGAGAGAATGTCTATAAATTTGGGAGACATGAGTTTTCTAAAAGAGTAAAATGGTTCAGTTTTATTTAGACACTATATTAGTAAATGTTACATTTATATATATATATCTTTTACATTAGTAACTGTTACAGAGGCAAAATAGATCTCAGAACCAGATTCTCTGCAAATTGGCAGCTTTCTTATATCCAGGTGAAGCACTTGTGCCCATAGTTATGACAACTACTGATTCTTTACATTAGCACCTTAATTGATTTCTTAAGGAAGGAGATTTCTAGTAGTAATCAGGTCGCTTTAAAATAGATAAATTGGTTAAAAACAAATCAATCTCACAGTACATAATTTTGGGATCTTACTGGAATATTAGAAGACTGTATGGCTGTTCCGTGGGGTCTGATCCTGTAAACTGTTAGGTGGATGCGTAAGCATTATCAGTGTGTATGTAATTGGAAAGCCTTTTATAGTCTTCTACTTTTAAAATTACCTATGGGTTGTATAGCTGTTAAAGGATAGTGAATGCATAAACAGTATCACTGAATCCCAAATCAAAGTCACCTGGCTGTTTTCGTGCCTTAAAATCTGTTTTAGTTTACTAGACTTTATTAATAAGCTTCTATTTAAGTATTCGGTTTGATATTATTTTGATTATCTTACTCTAATATAGGACTGCAATATTTAGTATTACAAATACAGCTTTATTTAAATGAAACAGCTTTCAGTGAAATTGCATTGCCTTTCTGTTATTAAACAGAGATTTATATTTGGGAACTGAAACACTGAAGGTCTTCAAGTCCGGTGTTATAAATGTGAATGTTTCCACTAGCTAATATTTATGCTTTTTCTTATTTTCTGAAAGGTAATATTACTTGTTAGATACTCATAGAGAAGACTTGAATATCCTTTTCTTTGTATGAAAGTGTAACAGTCTTCCTCTGACTGATTGTGCAGTCATGACATAGCTGAGGTGGAGATCCAACTTCAAACATTGCAAGATAAATCATTTCCACATTCTTGCTTAAGTGGCTATTTTAGTGTAGAGAAGCACATTTTCTGTTCAGTGCTAATGCCACTGTCTCCTTGACCCAAGGTCTTAACTATTTTGAACAAAGTAGATTTGGTAGTTAGTGAAAGAAAGAGTTTGTAAGTAAAACACTTGTATCATGTAGAAATTTTGAAATTTCTGGACCTCATGGGATTGTCCATTGATAAAAACATTGATTGAATGAAATGAGCTCTATATGATGTATTAACAGATGAATATTCTTTCTTACTTAGAAGAACTGAGCAGGAGGGGGGAACAGCCTGTGATCATGGCATTGTATAGGCTTATGTGAGGGACCTGGGAGAAGGGAATATGTTCACAACTCATTGTTTTGCCCAGCTGCTTTGCTCTTGTTTTCAGCAATGAGAGCTATTAGCATGAGGCATTCTGGTTTTGCTAAAGGGAAAGAAGAAAGAGCATTTAACATTGCTTAATGTAAACAAGATTGTAGCTGTGTTTCAGTTTTGCTGTTTGAGGGCAGGCTAGCAATTTACTTATGAGAAGCAAAGCCATGGAATTATTTTTATGGTCTTAAGATCTCTACAATTTTGTCAACCAGCAGTGCGGGTTAAACTTGAATAGCTTTATTGCCACTAGGAATTAATGGAATTAACTACAGTCAGGTACATTTAACATGAGTGGATACTACAGCCATTTCTTCTTTCTGTGTGCTGCCTCTGAGATGTGTTACTGCTTTCAGTCTGTGTCACAACTCCTGTGTCCTGATGATGTTCCCAAGCCTTCTGCACAGTGGCAGTCCCATTGCAGAAGAGCCCCTTTTGCCCCTGGGCTGTGCCAGTTCATGGTGTCAAATTATTCTGCACATGTAGAGGGGCCTTGAACATCTGAAAGGCCTCTAGGTTTCACAGAGGAGGAACATTTGCAGAAACAGGAAGAAAGTATATGCAATTATTCTGCTATTGTTTTGGCTACTCATTTTTAGTGGCTGCATAAGAGAATTGAGCATTTACAGGGGAATAAAAACAAGGGGGCTCTTCCCCGGTGCTGCCTGGTAATTCTAACATAGAGCTGCCTGTTTTTTGCTAGAGTAAGACGAGTGTGTAACAAGGTCTGTGTCATGCTGTTCTTCCCTTTTGCAAAAGTACTCCTGAGCCTCTAGAAGAGATGGGCTGTTGTTTGGAAAAGCCTCTTCCTATTTCTGTTGTTTCCTTGTACCGAAGAATAGCCTTGGATAAATAGCATTTAGCTTTAAATGAATTTTGTTGTTTTTAATTCAAGCAGCAGCTTCAGTGAATGGTTATCAAATACCATCACGCTGCTTACTTTTTAAAGGAAATGGAAAAGTGTCTGACACAAAGGCATCTGAAATGAAGCACTTGATTATCATAGTATATCAAGAACACACCTACTGGAAATACTGTGTGAGAGTGTTAAAAATAAAGCGTAGACTTATTTAGTCCTGAGCATTTAAGGCTGATGAAAATGAATGGAAAACAGGTTTTCCTGAGAAATAAACTTAGGTGCTTCAAATTGTGCTACTTGCACTACCTTGCAATAGGTATTTTAGTAGTATGCATACTAAATGTGAAGTTGCTATTTAGTAATGTGAACAATAATGTCATAAATAATAGGGATAGGTAATGACAATCCAACAGCATTTTGTGGCTGAGGGTACCGGGGGAAAATGATTATTAATCCACAATGGGCAAAATATTGTTTATATGGTTCTCTTTCTTATTTCCTTCAAGCTGCCTGTCCATCAGCTATTACTGTGCTCTTTTATGTCAGTGCATTATAGGGCAGACTTTCAAAGCTGCTCATATAAGATTTAGCTACATTAAAAGGATTTGCTTAAGAAAGAAATTCCCTACTGGCTTTACAGGAATGCCCAAAGGACATATGTGGATGTGGCAAATAGCTAAGTGGCAGAGCATCAGGAACCAAAAAGATATAAGTATAGTATATTGAATCCTAAACAGAAGCTGTGAAGTAACAGCGAGTCTTTTGACTGCTTTATGTAAAAAACATCTTTAAGGATGCAAAGTAACTGCAGAAAAGTCAGTCAAGACCTTGCTTCCCTTCCCATTCCTGTTCTGCTGACATGTACGCACAAAATTAGATTTCACTGAGTGAAAAAACACAATGCCTTTTTTTCTTTGGAAACATATTCAGTGGCACTTGCTTAGCTGCTTCATATTTCTAGTCTTCCTTCCTTGAAATGGAAAGATTTACAAAGCATCTGCTGCTATATGAAACAAAACAAAATTACTAGGTAATTGTTGCTAGCTGCAACAGAATGCTAGCTGCAGTGAATATATACTGAACATATAAAGCTTCAGTGACAGTGTAATGTAGTAGCTGCAATTGAAGATAAATGTATATTCACATACTCTGAATAATAATTGGTGAAGTTTTGGCTGTGTGTGTCCCTTTTCCTTCCAGCCTTGATAATGTTCTCCATAGTGGAAATGGAATGCTGGTTTGCACTTAAATTAAGATTTTTTTTTATATTTCTTTTATTCTAGTAAAAATAGAGGTAGTTAAAACAGACGACTTGTTTCCTGGTTTTCCAGCTCCTTCAGAAGCAGCTGATCTTTTTATGGCTGTTTCAATTAAGCAGTGAAATCAGAGTTAAAACCAGGTTGCATTGGAGGATGAGTTCTCAGGGTTGCTAGCTGCAACTCATTTGCACCCAAAAGTATTTTTGATGATTTCTTCAGTGCATGAAAAATGTAATAAAAGAATAACTTAAATTTCACAAAGTGTTTCTGAATATACAAATTTAGTGTTAATTTACATATCCAATGTCATAGATCTTTCAATCATCACCAAGATTTTTGTTTTAATTTGGTAGTTCTCTTCAGCATTGTTCAGAAAAGGAAGGAGTTGGGGGGAGGAAAGCTCTTTGAAGCAGGTAGTTATAGCTACATTAGCATGGGCTGAGTTCAATGTAACATGGTGTCAAATTGGAACAGAGGGGAGGATGATTAGCTCTTAAAAATACTTCATGCAATCCAAATACATGGTTTGAGGGTTTGATCTCTTTGCAGAGAAGATTGAGATTTGCAAGGGGCAAAAGAGAGCCTAAATATTTAGTAAACCTTATGGTACTTTGGAAAACAAAGAAGTTGAACACTTATTAATTGGACACTAGCATCACTTATTAATATCAATAGAAACTTAATTAGTTATTTTTTTTATTTGATATCTTTGATATCCAGAAGAATTCCTGAAAATTTCTTGTGATATTTGCCTCCAACTCTACCTTTTCTTTTTTTTCCTGTCAGATTTAATACATTTACAGTAGATCTGTGGGTTTTCAAATGTAGAATTTGATTTGCCACAGTCTTTCTCTGTCTAATTTCTTGGTTTCCTGCTTTCTGCATCCTTCTACTTACCTTTTTCTTCTTCTGAATCATTGTCTGCTAATAGTTCTTGTCTTTGCTTTCTCTGCTGATCCAACTATTATTACGACCTTTAACAGAGAAAGATGATTTCTTCTTTCCCTGTGTCATGGGCTTATGTACAAGATTGTGATTGTCTTTGAAGAGAAACTACCTTTTCTGTTGTTAGCTTGACTAAAGCTCTTTGTTTAAATTCTTAATTAAATTAAGACTTCTATGCATGTAACTGCTTTTTCTCAAAGTAACACACTTTCCAAGTGAGGAAAATGCTTGCTTGGTATTTCCTGGTATTTGCCTTTGACTGCATCACAGGGATTTTATATAATTTATTTTTTTCACTGTGAGAGATGGCTTTGCAATACATGATGGAAGGAAGCACTGGGGAGCAGAGGAGCTCTGAGTAGAGCAATATCAGCTGTGTGGTTGTATGAGCTAAAAGCAAAAATCAGTGAGGTGTGGGGAAGGCAAATTGTTGGCCGGGAGAAATATCTGAGGCTATTCTGAAACATCACTGAATGTCTGAAGTAAATATTTGCTTAATGTCTCATGGAAGCGCTCTGACATCCAATTAGTGGGAATGCAAATTTTTCTATAGACAACCAAATTAGATGCTTTCTGGATGGCTCTAAACACACAAGGGCCAAGAGTTCTGCAGCTCTCATGGTAAACTGATTAAGGAGACCTATTCTGGTTTAACTTCTTGACCCTAATTGCATCAGCCTTTGAAATTTTCTTTTTGTTGCAGCATGTAGCTTTGACACGTTAATTTATATAACCTAATATTTTTAGGATCCATCTCCTTGGAATAGCTGTTGTAAAGGAACCTGCTCCATGTTGATGCCAAGGGGAAGGATATTAATTTTTTTAGTTACCTCAGTATTAATATTTTGATGCATCCTCATCCTTTTGGAAAGTTCAAGGTCTGTTTTAATAAAAATAAATGCATGATTCATACCTGTAATTCACTGGCTTGCCCAGCCCTTGAAAACAAAATAAGGCTACAGATGGGTCTCAACTGCTTTAACTTGATCAGTTTATTAAATAGGGAAAGCTTTTGTATGAGTATATAAACAGTGGTCTTGGAAAATCCTAACCAGAGGAAAAATGATTGTTTTTCTGTTTTCCCGTGTTTTGCTTCTCCTATTGTGGCAATGGATTCTATTTTCTAAAGGTTGTTTAGGCATCAGTGTCACTTTGGTGAGCCCGAGCAGCTGAATAAACCACCTCAGCTGTAAACTTACTTTTCTCTCCCATGTGAAGCGGCAGGCACCAGGCTAGGGAATGAAGCCTTACCTGAGTGCTAGGGTTTGCCATGGTGATTTGGAGGCTGCGGGCACCTGTACGAGGTGCTAAGTGCTGTCCTCGGTGAGCAGTCAGGAGAATGGAAATAATTTAAGTTGCTGCAGGATCTCTGTTTTCCCTGCTGAACACCAACATTTATAGCAGGGTCCTCCTACAAAGGATAAAAGTGCTGAGGACTGAAGGCTAGCTGAATGGTGGTGTGCTCCTGTTCCTCTTTGCTGGCTTTGGGGGCTCTGAGTACCACATTTCCATTGCATCATCTTTCCAAGGGTTTTTTTTGAGAGAGCCTGGCTCATTCCTTGAGAGTAATCAATTTCAGCCTTCTGCAGTTTGAATGAAAATCTTGAAACAGATTTACAAAATAGCCAACAGATGTGTTTTCCTTGCTGTCAGACGGGAAAACAGTCATGGTTAAGACGCACTTTTGTTGCTGTTGATTGTGTTATTTTGAATTAATTTTTGGTTTTTACTATGCAGTGTGTAACGGTTTTGTCCAGGACATACTGGAGTGTATTGGGAATTTCCATGAAATTGCCTTTCAGTATTCTTTTAAGGGAAATATTCTTATTACTAAAATAAATGTCAAGCATTTCCTCATATTGCACTTTGCTGCCAAGCAACTTGATTTTTCAATCAAGCTGGTGCCATGTGGTTTTAATTGAAATATTCGTTGTAATTGAATACTGTGTTACCTAAGTGACTGTACTTGTTCCCATTTACTAACAAAAGTACATAGCTTGCTGACATCTGCATATGGATAAGCTTGGAACTTGTTGTATCCTGTAGTCATTCCTCAAAGAAAAGGCTTGGTGAAGAATGAGCCCTCAGGAGCTACAGGCTTGATGGCATTCATGGGGAGGGGTCATCAGAATTCCTCTAATAGTTGATTATTCAGTGGAGTCATAGCCCATTGTTTCAGGGTACTGTCTTAAACTCACATTGCATCTGCACAAGTTTTACTTTAATTTAGAGCATACTGTTATCAGTTCTAGGATTCTTGGAGGTTTTTTTGGGGGGGTTGGGTGTGTTTTGCTAATTTGTTGTGGGTTTTTTTTGGGGGGGGATTTTGTGTGCATGGGTTTTTTTTGGGGTTTTCCCTCTGTTTTCTGTTGTAGTTCTGATCTGATTGCATCAGTCATTTCCACCAACTAGGCAATGCTGTAAGGTATCTGTAGGTTAAGCTAATCATTGTGTCCCAGTGATAACAGGGTTGTTTCTTTTCCATATCATGATTCTGGATGTTATTCTTTCACTCCGTGGCTTACAGCTCAAGGGGAGAATTTTATTGCAGAAATGATAACTTTCAGGTGATGCTTTTGAACTGAGTTTGTGGTGGCTGATGTGTTTTATTATTTAAATAATTCCAGATTCTTGGAATTAAGGAAATGTGCTGCTGTATTATGAAGAAGTTGCAAAATGAACCACAGCAGTTGAAGGAATGCAATGAACCTGGCAAATTATTTTCTTGATGCCACTATGTGTAAAGGAAAACAAAAAAGAGAAGCTCATTTAGGAGTGTGTCTTTAAGTGTGAGTTTACATCCTGCATAGAGGAGCGTCTGATAAGCCCTAATTGTCCTTCTGTTCCCTCTGCTACTAGGGCTAGGAAACTGTACAAAAGGAGATATGGAGAAGCTGCCCGCTGCTTTTCCAGCAAATCAGCTGTTGCAAATAGGTAGGAGGTAACCCATAATTTGTCTTTTAATTTTGTGTTTCATGATGGTATTTGAGTTTGTTTCAGGTCATTACAGGTATAATTCACAAAAGGCTCAAAGGTTGTTTTCCTTCTCTTTCTGTAAGAACTATGATCTTAGAACAGAGTTTACTTTATCTTTAGTTTTTGGTTTTTTTTACTCTGCCCTTTTTGACCTGAAGGTTTGGACCAGCTATCTACTCTTTTGGCTTTCTAAACATTTTACAGTGATGGTGTAACTGGGTAGTACGCATAAGCTGTGTGCCACAGGTTGAAAACAATGTTGTTACTATATCAACTGGTTATAAAGTATATTAATTTCTGTAGTATTAGTGTGGAAGGATTAATTTAAAAATAAATGTATTATAATTTACAAAGCCATGCGTCCTGTGAAGGTGTTTAGCACATAATCCCATCCATCAAAAGTCCTGAAATCCTTTGAGTCAAAACTGCCATTGGTTACAATGTTTTGATTTTTTATGGCGGTTGGAATTTGCAAGTTTCACTCAGATGGAAAAAGCGGTGATTGAGTGATGTGTTAGTCTAGTTTGACTACTGATTTAGTCAAACTGCCTGTTTGACTACTGATTTGGTTTAAATTCCATTGTTCAACAGTGTGTATAGAAAATTCTAAGAAACAACCTGAGGATCTGCATAGTTATTATATTGATATCAATAAGCATATACTGCAGAATTAAATACACCAACCTGCCACCATGGAACTGGGAGGTAAAAGGATTTTCTTACATGATGCTATCTAGAGGATAGAAAGTAGAAAAAAACCCAGATGGTTTGGTTTCATGTAGTTGTTGTTGTGATATAAGCTTTTTGAATAATGTGTTATTTATGAACTAAAAAGATTTCATTGGAGCTATCTTCCCTTTTATAATTGTAGCATTGAGCACTCTTACGTTGGATATTTTACTTCTACTACTGTTCCAGAAGGCAAGACTGGAAATGAAGAGAAGCAGATCCTTTATGGCTTCTGAGCAGCCAATTCCCTTGATTCTACTGGATTTGGAGCAAGCACTATTCTATTTTCACAGCCAAAAGAATGGTGGCTGTTGTCATGAGGATCGCTATAGAAGTGGTATAATATATGCATGTTTGGGACATTGTCCAAAGATTCCAGAGCAGAAAATAGAAGTGACCTGCAGCACTGAGTGATCTCAAGCTGTAGTCCTAAGACACATTATTTAGGCTTATAAGTGATGGCTTTGTTTTCTTTTTTAATATTAAACAATTCCTGAGAGTGGTATTCAAGGATCATCCTTAACTGTGTTTTTAATCTTTTATGTATTATCAGATAAGAAATGGGCAAAATAGCTGGAAACATTGTATCTATGCTGCAGTAGATATCTGTGATTCACACACATAGTGGCGTCCTGGTTTTTCTCTCATGTCCTTTCCTTTTTCTGTAATAGATTTATAATTTAACAATGTGTCATTTTTCCATCCAGTATAAAACTAGATTTATTTCCTGAATTATGTGGATTACCCTCATCAGAGGAGTAAGTTTGGATTATCATTTTACTTGATGTCAGTATTCATTATGTGCTAGTCGACTTAGAAACATGCAGAAAAGATGTTATCTTCTCAAAAAAGGCTAAAATACAATGCCACAGCCAGAACTCCACCATTCTGAGTGACATTGTTAACATATGTTGTCATACATTTGCTTTCAGTTGCAAATAACTGCTTCACTGAAGCCCCTGGTCTGAAATTTTACTTGGCTGCTTGAAAAAAATCCAGCAGGAAGCATTTGGTTTTGAGTTTAAAATGAGTGGAAAATAGGCAGGTTTGCCCATTTTGACATTCTTGTGTTTATTTTCTTTGAACTAACACACTCTCATAGATGTATTCTGGAAGTCACTGATTCACAATTGTTATGAAATTTAGTCTGAATTAAAAAAGTTATAAATTTGGGGAAATTATACTGCTGTTATTCCTGGGGGGGCCACAGCAGTAACTGCAGTGGTCAAGAACTCTTACCTGCACACATACGTGTTGTGGCCAGGGCTTAGAACAATGGCAGCTGCTGGCTTTGGTTGAAGCATCAGAGCTGAAAATGGGGAATCCCAGTGGGCAAAACATGAGAGGGAAAGAAAGACAACACAAGTGAGCTGTCTGGTAGCTGGTGTTAAAAATGAGAGTGGGGAGCTGGAACAAATGCAGAGTGTGCAAAGCAATGTAATTATAAGCTGGTATGTAAGGGACAGCTGGGTCTGATCTGGGAGAGATCAGCGCAGAGGTTTGGTGACCACGTTTTGTATTTGAATTTGCTGAGCTGAGAATTGTATGCGATTCCCTCTGGGATCACCCTTCAGACATGGGACAGTGACACACAGGTATGTCTTCAGTTCTGGATTGGAGCCTACTTGCAGGAAATGAGTGGACAGGCCTGAAGTACTGGGGGTGCGGATGGAAGCTGCATCATTATGGATGAGGTCTCCTCCTGGTTTGATTCATTGTAAATTAGAACTGGACCTGGGAAATCTGGGTGTGGATACATAGAATAGCTTCTGAATGCACACTATGCATGTGTGAAGGATGTATACAGAGGGATAAAGAAAGTGTGGTCTGCTGTTCAATCCCATCCTCCTGTGTTGGTGACATCCTTTTGGCTGTTGTTCAGAGGGGCGTGAAGAAGCATCAGTGGGAAGCCTGGAGCTGGCAGGAAGGAGTTGGGTTCCAAGAGCTGGTGTTAGCAAGGAAAGAGAGTGCTGGATGTAGGTATGTCTTGCTGTCCTTTTAAAATTGTTGGTGAGAAGTCTAGTTCCAGTTCCATGTCAGAGCAATGATCAGTGGGCAAAGTCAAGTGAAAAGGAAATGATCCATAATGCCAGCAGGCTGGCATCTGTAACAGAACTGTTGCACCTCACCTTTCCTACTGGGAAGCTGGCCTCCAGAATCCAGTGTCACTGTGTGTGCCTCAGAAAGTGACATTCAGTTCTGAATGAGTTATATTAATATTTTTGTTTTCAAAAGCATGTATGTTCATGATTCCTCTTGCCTCCTGTGTTAAGATATGCTGCCTCCGAAGTTTGGGATTTTGTTCGATTAAGCTTTACTTCTTTCTTTCTTTCTTGGTCCCACTGGCAGATGTGCTTTATGAGACACTGATAAATCAGCTCCCTTGTAGTAGCCTACCACTTCATGTACAGTTTTGCATACATATCATAGAAGTTAGTAGTGCATCTTAGGATGAGTAAGACTTTGTCTTCTTCAGCAATTTGGAGTACCTGTCTCTTCCTGCATGTTCTTGTAAAAATCCCCATCTGCTTCATGACTGAAGACATGCATTAAGGATACTGCAACCTGTGTCTGTAATCAGTCATTAAATAAGTATATGATGGTGAAGAAAATTAGGAAAAATCATATAGTCCTGTAAGACATTTTATTTTTTGATACTGAGGTGAGTTTGATTCACTAGTCTAACAGATCTCTGGCTTTTTCTGTCCACAGATGTTGAAAAAGTTGCTGGCTGGCTTTCATTATCAGCAGGTACCTTTCTTGCTCATATGAGTGCATCAGTATAACCAGAAGCTCAAAGTAAGTTGTTATGCAGTCATTACTTGTATAGATTATTAAGCTATGCACTGATCTTTTTGTATTCCTATTAGCTAGCTGTGTAGCAAGTTTAATTAATAGATCCACTCCTGTGTTTGAAAGTGAGCATCTGCTGAAGTACCTTACTTCATATGGACTTTTGTGCTACCTGGCCAGACTGACTTTGAGAAGAGTCAGTTTTGAACTGTTTCACTTTCTCGTCCATCATGGAGCCTGACATAATTTTAGTCTGTAGTATATTTATGTTCTTAGATTAGCAGTATCCTCTCTTGGATTAGGTAGTTACACAAGAACAAAACTTTACCAACTGGGAATGCTTCCACAGAATGTGGTGTTTCTGCTAATATTTTAGGGAGCCTCTTAAGGGGTGTTAGGTTATGCATCTGAACTCTTAATAACATGCAAAACACGTGAGAAGTTGTGATTGCAAGAAACAGTCCCAAAGTAACTTAATCCTTATATCGATAACACTACGATTGGGTTACACAGTTTTAATCCCAGAGGAGTTGTCGCCTGACATTAAACTGTCCAAATAGTATTTATATCTGCTGCTGCCCTGCAAGATCACTTAACCCTGCACAGCAGTTTAAAAGTAGTTAATGACAGACCCAGCATGACTTGCCCCTTATGAATGATCACATAAGTTCGACCTGTGCTGTCATGGTTTATGGAGGAAGGCAGTTTGTCCATAGCCTGCTTCAGCCACAGCAGGTAATTTGAAATGAAATGAGACAGTTCCTACAAGCAGATTGATTTGGGAATCTTGCCTGTTCTTCCCTTTGACCCTTGACAAGTTGACACTACAAAGATTGTGACTTTAAAAAATGATTGGGTGCAAATACATTTAGGTAGATGATTTACTACGTGTTAAAGCAAGGACAGTGCATTTAGAATGGAGCTGTGAGGGAAGGTAATTGTAAACTTTAACAACTCATGTTTTATGTTTCTGTATCTTATAATTATCTGGCTATGTGAATCTGGTGACAGTAGACCAAGTACGTATTTAATAAACTGTATATGAGAGTCCACAGGCTCTGCATACTGGCACTCAGAATTTTAGCTGTGCAGAAATAAGTGTATATAATTTAGAAATGCAGCTGGAATGCTTTCTTTGATTGAGCTGCAAGGGTTAATTCTGAAGATGAACATCTGAATGGATGGGTTTCCCAATCTAAAGATGTCTTTATTTTGTTATTCTTTGGTAAATGCAGTCATGCATGTACAAATATTGAAATAGCAAGATCCAACATAGGTAACTGGAAAATAGTGAAATAATTAAAGGATGCCAGAAAGAGATAAAATCACAGTTATGTGTCTATAAATATTCTGGTCTTGCAGAGCATACCCCTTCTTATTTAGAAAGAATTATGTGGACTTTATAAGATACTATACAAAGATATTATTTTGGTGCCTTTTTGTGATTTATGTAATTGGATTCTTCCCTAGACCATTATGTGATTAATTATGTCATTTGAAAGTAAATACCTAAAATATATTGCTTCTCAAGAATTATCCCATGATGATCCAGGTTAGTATGCCTGTAAAGGACATGTACAAATACTGCTGCCAAAGATATCGTAGAAATTTAATGATAATTTTAATGGAACACTGAATTAAAAAACATTTGGAGAGAACAGAAACTTATCCTTGGTAAAGCACCTAGCACTGAATGTGCTGTGAGTGTGCAGCTGTAAATGCATAATACAAAGCAAATGTTTGCATAGAGTTCTTTTTTCTTCAGGTCTTTCTCCAACTGTCTCTTTGAAATGCTTCGTGTGCAGCATAATTTCGAAAATGTTTATAAAAAAATTCTTATTGTTCTCAGTTCAAATACCCTTTTGACTATGTCTTCACTGAACTATGTTAAAAGTATTTTGCTGAAATGTTTCTTTATGTTGTCCATTGGGTTTAATAGACGTGCCATTTAATAAGCTCTCTACCTGTAAGGATAGACTATTTGACCTTTGTGACCTGCCAGTGGTAGACATAGTATAAGATTGCTTTGTGAAATAAAGCTGTCGGTAACATCAACAAAATAAAAAATGATCGTATTCCAATACTCTCTGCTGAGTACTATGACAGCACTGAAATATGGAATAAAATTGAAAGTAGATTAGTTTTGGGTCCTAAGTCATGTTTTGACAAGATATAAGAGAGGAGAACATATCTTTGAACTTTTAGTTTTAAAGTTTTTTAATGAAAATATTTATCATTTTGTAAGGTTCCTTCTTTCTTTATCACAACTGGGCTGTATAACCTTAAAACAATCCATTCTCTTATTGTGAGGGATATAAATACTGTACTATCTTTTATATTAAACATCATAAAGGATACATGCACAGTATGAAACTGTTTGACACTTGCAAGTAAAGGACTGTCATGTTAATAAAAAGCTTATTGGAGAGGCTGAGAAATCAGTCATTAATAAGCCACATATTTTTAAACTATGTAAAGCATGTAGATGCTGCAGACAAGAAGGCAGTTTTTGCCATATTTTCTCCTCTCTATTTGAAATGGTTAAGGTACAAAGCAATAGTGTAAATAGGAATGATCAGACTGCATCTTCTGTGCTTATCGTAAACATTATGTGGTTAGAAAAGAAAATATTCTAAGTTATGCTTAATCAAATCAAATGAAGGGTTTGGGGGAGCAATGCTAACATGACTGTGGATGCTAGAATTAATGCAACTTACCTTCAATCTTTTCTGGGAAAAAAAAGAAAAAGAAGCCTCATAAGGGGTGGGGGGAAATGACCAAAATCCACTTTGTGAAATAGCTGCAGTGTGGAAAGTGAAGAGGGAAATATGTTAAAGTGGTGAATATAATCTTCCGTCTTCATCTGTACGTATACGAAGTACAAAGTCAATTAACTTAAACTTCTCAGTCCAGGATTACTATTGTTGAATGTTTCTCCTTGTTCAATTTTTTCAAATTATTTTCTTCAAATTATTGTTTTTAATTTTTTTTTCAAAGTTTTTAAAAAATACAGTGAATTAGTGCCTGGTTTTGTTTTTGAATGTGTCGGGGCAAAAAAGGGGGGGGAAGCTGGTGTATTATGACTGCCTTGCAGCAGGGAGCAAGTTATTTGGCGTAACTCTGATAAAATGCCTTTTAGTTTGGTTATTCTCATTTGGCTTTTCTTTCCTTCTCAGTGCTTAATTGTTAGTCCAATGCAAATGCAGCTTTCTGTATTTTGGTTATGTATTTATTTATTGTGTTCAGGTGAATGAATTTATTTATTTATTTATTTATTTTTAATGGCAGATGTTTGTTTTTCAAGCCACAGAAATAAAATGCCTTTCCTGAATGAATACACAGTATTTCTACAAAGGTATTATTCTTAGTTTAATTTCAGCAGATCAGGATATTCTTTAAACATTGTAGGAAGTACAAAATCTTTTTCTCTGCTACCTCATAAACAAAAAAATCGCATTAAATCAGGGAGCAGCATATAGAAATGCTGTCTCATGTAGTGCCTGTAAGAGGGCTGTTAAGGTTGGCTTTTAGCAGATTTTTACCTTCCTTGGAGCACTATGTAACTCAAATTAGTTAAATAATTTAACAAAGTAATTTTAGTAAAAAAAATTGACAAAGGAATGTTTTTAAGGCCACCCTGAAATTGTACCTCAAGGACTTTGAAATGATGGAAAATGGAAATGCAGGATTTTTTTTTCTTTAGGGCTAACGTACATCTTTTTAAATATAGCCTATAATGCTGTTTTTTCTGCTTTCTCATGATTTTGCAGGAGCCTGTCCTGTTGCAGGTGAGGCACAGTGAGGCAGTGAACAGCTTGGTGTCAAAGCACTCATTTTCATGTCCTGGTTGTTTTCTATAGGCATTCATTTACTGTTTCACTTCACCATATGTCTTATTTATCCTTCTTAAACCATTTCTTGCCCAAATTACAGTGATGGATAGAGTTGCACAGAAAATGGGCAAGAGAAAGTGATGCTTAGCTTCCCAGGATTTGCCAGCAGTTCTTTAGGATTTGTAGTCATTGTCTGGCTATGCCAGATGATTTTTTGGTCATTGCATTGCTAATCGTGTGAGATGGTGGCAGTTTTAGCAGTATATACGAGTTTAGTACAGTGGGATTCTAGTTACTAATCTTGACCACTTGGAATTACTGCATTAGGACAAGTGGGCTAATTCTGAATGTTTCTTCAGAGTCAATATTTGTCGGTGCCAAGAACTGTTGTTATGAAGATCAGAAATTTGTGAATTTAAACTCAGATTTTTTGGAAGCCTGTACCTCAATGGGTCATTCAGAGTCTGAGAACATTCAAACATGACAGAGGAGGTGTTCTTACCTTTCATCATGGAGAGAAACTGTAGAGTTTTATGCCTGTTTGACATATTATGTGTTTCTTAAATCTTGCTTAAAAAGCTGTTTAATCATGTCTCTTGGAAAGTGGAAAAAATAACATGTAAAACTGGGTATTAAACAAAAATTTCAAATTAGAAAGTGTAGAGAGGAGGACTAGGAAGGATCAAGAATGGAGTGGTGGAGTTGCCAAAAAGATGATGGCGTAAGATACATTGTCTCACAAATCTAGGTCATTCATAGAGCTGAATATTACCTCTGTGGACAATTCTGGGTGATTTTGAAGTAAGTGTCAGTGCAGTCCAAATATATTTGTGGAAGATAGCTGTCTGTCACTGTTTCGTTTGGTCTTGGAAGAAAGCCTGGGACTGAAGTGTGGTTAGATGTAGACTTTGGAGTATGGATCCATTGTCAGGTTTTTACAGGGAAGCTGCTATGTAGTCCATTGTACCCTTTCTGAAAAGGATCCAAATTCTTGCCTTCTCAGAATACAAACTTACCTGCAAATCAACACTTGCAGTGAGCTCTGATACTGATTACTTGGCTGAAGAGGGTTTTGACTAGCAGTGTGCAAAAGCCTTTTTTGTAAGTTCAAAGTCACTGCACACTGCGATAGAAATTTTAGCTTAGGTTTGAGTATCACTTGGTTACCCTTTTAAATCAACTTACAGAAGAGCACATATTAGAAGTGGCGAACACAATACAAAATATATAGATTAATGTAGTGTAAAATGTATTTAAATTAATCAGCAGTAAGTGTATTTCTTTGGGAGCTCTTCCAATTTTACTGTACAATACAGACTTCTAGCAGTTGATTAATGTTCCTTTTCTTCCCATTCCCACTCCACCTGTCATCATTACCATTCTTTTTCTTTTACAAAAAGATAATAGTTGAATTTTGTATATTTGGAGGTTCTTTATTACTAATTGCTTGTCCTTAAAGCTCAAATCTCAAAATCTTTAAGTTGCACAAATAGAACTAATTTGAGAAACAGTATAAACAAAAGAACTTTTGTCATTTTTGTCCTATATAATATACATAGTGATTGAGGTTCAAAAGCATCATGTCAGAAGTGGTTCCTGTTATTCTTGCAATTTACGATCGGGTTTTCAGTACGTGTAATTTTACCCGTTTTTCCCTGGCACTGTTATATGTGACCAAAAGGTGGCAGCACTATCTCCGCTGTCCCTGCGTTGGCTGCGTTTCGCCTGTCTCGTGTGTAGAAGGGAGAGGGACTACTTGCTAAAAGGGAGACTGCATTGTTGACTACAATAGAAAGAGTTTGTTAACGTAAGTAATGGGGTTATTAAAGAGCTGTGCTTTGCTGCATACTCTGTGCAAACAGACACAGAAGCCGTGCTAATGATTTTGAGTGTCACATGCAGGCTCCATACACAAACTTCAGTGATTGAGCAAATGTCTGGTTGTGTAAAACCAAATATTCTCCTACCCAGATGAGGGAGCGGCAGTTGATAACAGAAGTCTAAATTGGCTGCATCAACCCATGCTGCACTCTACTAGCTGTGTGCTGCCGCTCCTAGGTAGAGCAGACTCTCCAGAATCCTTTACTGGCTGGCTGCCATTCGCTGGAGGTTTTGATTAATAACTTCCAAGGGAAAAAAAGAGCAGACTTTACAATGATAGTTTGTCTTCAGTTATTCTGGTAATTATTTTTGTGAGCAGGACGTGCTGGAGAAAAGTTCTGCATTTTGACCAAGCCAGATTGCTTTGGAGAACAACCTTTTTAGCAGCTATTACTGCTACATATCACTTTTATGATCACAGTGAAATCATCTGAAATACAGCGTATTTGTATTGTACTGCAGTTTTCTTCTTTTTGAGGATGTAGGTTTATTTCTTTCTTTTTTTCCCCCTGCACGTTGAATTAAGTCAGTGCTACTGCTTGAAGGCTGCACATGAAGGCTGCACATTTTTTCCTTTCTTTTTCTGGCAAGTACTTTGCTATTCAGCATTTCTTGACGCCTGCATGGTGTTTTTGGAGGAAGAGGCCTTGACATTATTCCCTTCAAAGGCCTCACCAACGACTTGTCACCTTTCCATTGGTAACCTGTGATAGATTAAGTGCACCTCATTGAGTGTGTAATTCCATTCTAGCAAGCTCTAGAGTTTGTTGTGGAGTTAAGTTTGCAAATAGAATACACATGCTAGTGCTAGTAGAGGTCTGTTAACAGCCTGGATCGCTCTTCCACTGTGTTTCTAATACAAACAAAACTTAAAGGGGCTTAAAAAAATGACCTTTATTTTCCAAGAGTCACAAAAACATTTAATATACTTTGGCATTGGGAATTGCAGGAAACTCCTTAGCAGTGTGAAGCATGCTGCTTTTCCCCCATGGATGAGTGAGCTGTTCCTCACTGCAGTCCAAGTTGCAGTTGACCTAGGGAGAGGGATAGGAGACCATAATGATGAATGAAGCTGAGTATCCCAGATGGCAGAGCAGCGCTGTTGTGTTGTTGACTTATAATATACTTTCAGTTGTTTACTGTCACAGCCCCTTCCCCCTCCAAGGTTACATTGCTGTACATAACACAGGTCAGATCTGTGCAAGAAAAGCTATAGACTAAGGTGTTTCTGATAGTTTGGGGTTGGTTTCTTGCTGCTTCATCTCCTCCCTCTCCCTTCTTCCTCTTCTCCCCACCCCCTTCCAGTTAGAGGTAGAGTTTAGGTGATGACAAACCCCATCTATCAGACCAGTGCTGGATCAGCTTGTACAGCTCTGTGTGCCTGCAGTGCACTATGCAGCAATTGTGTGTCAGCTCTAAAACAAAGTTTATTGTGTTTTTGAAGACTCTGTTAGTTGCTGTCAATGTTGACCTAGAAACAGCAATTCCCTACTCTGTGAAGTTAGTATATAGATCTGGCGGCGCTCGCCAAGAAGACTAACCCAGAAATGGTGGCATCGTGCAAAGGAGAAATCAAAAAGGAGTGGTGTGGATTTTTCAGTGACTAAAGAGCTGTGATGTTGTATGTCTTCATGGCTGCCACCATTGTTGTGCTTACCTGGAACTGCTCTCTGCCACCAGTTAACAGTCAGGGGAGCTGATTAACATACAAATGCAGCGGGATTAGCGGTTTCTGTGGCACATCTCCCTAATTCTGTAAGGGACTTTTGTTGGATGAATTAAAAAAACATACCAGAATATTAGTTATATGAAGACTTCTGATGTGTGCTAGTAAGATTGTTGCTTCATTGTTTGTATTTTGATTGTAACTTTTTTTTGTTTTGGCAATCGTGACTATGCATTAGTTATGCATTATCCCAACTGCTGGAAACACTGAGAAACATGTGGCAATCCTTTCTCTGAATATGTTAATTTTCTTCTACCTGATATGGCCTTCAGTCTCATAATGTTGAGAGCACCTATAAATCATTCATGTGTTTATTTTCATGGTGTTTTGTGGAGGTAAGGAATGCAGCAGAAGGGCAGCTGAAGTACAGGGAACTTCAGCAGTATCACACAGGATATGAATGGTTGGCCCTGGAGTTTCTGATTGCAAGACCTGTGCACTTCTCCAATATAAAAAAGAGATAAAGGACTAAATTAAAACAAGCAAACAAAAATCCCCCAACAAAACTAAGCAAAGAAAAGAACCCTCCAAAAAATCCAAAAGACAAAACCACCCCCAAACCCTAAATGTGCATCTTGGTTGTTGTGTGGAAGCAATGGACACTTGCGATTTGAATGAATAACACACAAATAAGATCATGTGCACAGGAGTGTCTATGTAACCAAGAGCTGTTCTTTGTGCAGACAGTTTTCTGTCCAGAAAGGCAGCACTCTTCAAAAACTGTTCTGTGATGTGCTTTCATACGAACATGAGGCTTGACCAGTGTGATGCTCATCCTCTGTATTCAGAAGAAATGCATCTAAGTCTTGCTAGACTTGTGCCAGAGATTTCTATGCAGGGCAGCTGGATGAAGCTCTCTTTTTTCTTTTACTCTCTGTGAAAGTTGTAAATGGTTATTTTTTGTAGCTTCTGTCCAAAATTCTAAATTGTATAAGTTGGTGTGTGTGTGTTGTGTGTTCTGTTCATTTATTTGGTTTTGTTTTCATTTGGGTTTTTTTCTTCTTTTCCCTGAGAATTAGCGCTGTATCATGGTAGCATTAGGTTGACTTCAAACATTTTGTTGTTCAGGTTTTCTTTGGACTCTCGGCCAAGCGTTCTGCGAGAGGCGTAGTGCTGCTGCAGGTTGGCATATTCTTGGCTTGTTTTGGGTTGTATTGTAAATTGCATTTCAGGCATTTGTCTGTTCTTATTTGTAGCTGAGCTAACACATTCTCAAGATGACGTGGGGTGAGTGGGTGCTGTTCTGCTGCTGCCAGCTTTCTCTTGCTGCCATAGGGTATTGACTGACCTGATTTGGGAGCTGGCCTTGGAGATGGTGGTTTATTGGAAAATTGTTGCTGGTCACAGTAAGCTGAGACCTCCTTCTGTCATTGAGGTGTTGAACTGTTACCACGTGTTGTGCTGAGAGAAAGCCAGTGTCCGGTCAGTGTGGCTGAAGTGTGATGTGGCTGGATTTTTGCCTCTCCTTGTTGCAGTATAACTAATATTCTTGCTTTTCCTCCCTGTTGTGGGATAGCCCCATTGTGGGGGCATTTTTTGTGTTTGGAGATGTGGGAGCAGTTTGTGCAAGATTCAATATGGTGCTGATAATGCTTTCTTGCTGTAATCCTTCTGTTGCAAGTTTCAAGGAGATTAGCAAAGGCTCGTGTGTCTGGTGAAGAGGAGTCTCTGAAGAAACTGTTCTTTAATGTTTGGTAATGAAACTGTTCCGGAGGAACATGCTATTTCTCTTCTGAAATCCCTAATTACATGATGCTTCGGTAATGAAGTGATTGCCTGTCTAAATTGCAGCCTCTCTTTCTCTTCCCAAGGAGCAACATCTCCTGTTTTAAGATTTCTTTTGGAAAGCCAGCTCTCAGCTTTGTCAGCTGGTCTGTCCTGCAGACTTCAGTCATAAAAACTCCTGCTGTCCTCGTGTTCCCAAAACAAGGGCATGCTCTTATCTGCAGAGATACTTTGCCTGTCTTTGCTAATACTCAGGAAACATTGAAAATCAGCCTCATTTGGAGTAGAGCAGCGCCCCAAACATTCCTTCTAAACCTCTGTTTCTCTGCTGAGCAAGCATTTGCTTATTATATATATAATGTTTACAATAAAATGGAAAATCTATGTTAGTATGTAATACCACTAAAGTTTATAAATATACAGGGACTCTTTGAGTCTGCTCCTCATCCTGTACTGCATGAGAAATGGAACATAATATTGAGATGGCCCTTTGTGTTTCTTCCACAAAAGACAACAAAATACAACAGAAATAATCATGGAATTACATAATGCAGTTTTATTTTTAAGCTCTAGAATAGTATTCAGACTCTTAGGACTTTCTGTCAGGGTTCGGAACCTGCATGATACACTTACGTTGTTTCCAATCATTTTCTATCTTATCAAGAACTTTATATTTTAACTTGGGATCCCTCTGTAATCACTTCTCTCCATGAGTCTGATGTTAAAGTGAAACGTGACATATTTTGCAACTTGCAGTGATAGAACTGACAATTAATTAGAGGTGGAATTTGATTTGTAGTCTGCCTTCAGAAAGCAAGCATGCTAGGTGATGCTAAACAAGAATTAACTGATGTTTTTCATCTATTTTTTCTGAATTGTTCACAGGTTCAGTGTAGTGGCAATGCAGACCCTACAGAAAAAAACCCCACAACCCTATTCTGTAAAAATGGAATACAAAATATATTTTACTTCATTCTTGCTTTTTCCTTGCAAAAGGAAATTATAAGTATTTGAAATTGGGCCAGTGTATGCCTGCATGAATACTTTATTACAAGTATTTTATATGAAGTAAACTGCTGCATTTGTATCTGGAATCTCATTTTTGTAGGATGTCTTTAAAAAAAATTTGCAGTGGCCAGTTCTTGGTAGCAAGATTTCCTGATTTCTGAGTTCAGTATGGATGTATATGCCATTAACCTTGGTTGTTTTAGGGATGCTGATATTGATAGGGGAAAAGATAGAAAAGCTATTTTGATGTTTTTGGGAACACGTTTCAAAGGACCTCTCAGCTACATCTAAGAAGTTTTTGTCAGCTTAATGCCCTTTGTGTTTGCTTGCTATGATTTCAGTAAATATTAGCCATTTTAACAGAAGAGTAAGCGTGTTCAGTATTTAGGAAAACTCCTATTAGGTCATCTATGCTGTGTTTGTACTATGTGGTCACAGCACCTTACCCTCCTTTTGTTCCCTGATCTGCGTGTAGGTGCAAAAGTGACCTTTGAGGAAGGAGGAC
The DNA here is from genome assembly GCA_024733675.1 of Psilopsiagon aymara. Taxonomy (NCBI): domain Eukaryota; kingdom Metazoa; phylum Chordata; class Aves; order Psittaciformes; family Psittacidae; genus Psilopsiagon; species Psilopsiagon aymara. The sequence goes on from JANRGW010048449.1 coordinate 39,038, forward strand.
AGCAGCCAGTGCCCTATTTGCAGATCAGGTTCTCAGTATGCGAGCATCCTTCTCCTACTTTTGCGCATACTTGAGAGTGTGCTGGTTGATGCTAAGCAGAAGAAGA
>JANRGW010048455.1:0-26039 GCA_024733675.1 Psilopsiagon aymara
ACCTCAGAGCAGCCTTCCAGTATCTGAAGGGGGAATAAAAGGATGCTGAGGAGGGTCTCGTTGTTAGGGACTGTAGTGACAGGACAAGGGGTAATGGGTTCAAACTTGAACAGGGGAAGTTTAGATTGGATATAAGGAAGAAGTTCTTTCCTGCAAGGGTGGTGAGGCACTGGAATGGGTTGCCCAAGGAAGATGCGTTTGCTCCATCCCTGGCAGTTTTCAAGGCCAGATTGGGCATAGCCTTGGGTGACACTGTTTAGCATGAGGTGTCCCTGCCCATGGCAAGGTGGTTGGAACTGGATGATCTGAAGGTCCTTTCCAACTTTAACTATTCTATATTTCTATGATTCCATAATACAGACACAATCCTGCGGGGAGGAGTCTCAAAATCTTAATGTAATTTAACATTCTTGAAATCAGGAATTGAAAGTAATGCTTCCACTTTACCATAGCTTCATATGCAGAGCTCCCTCACTGCAGTCACAGAGGATGTTTCTTTGAAGATGGACTAGGACTACCCCCCAAAACACTTATATTCTGTCACCATCATTCAGTTTTCAAACAAGACACAAAATAATGTCTCTGCCACAACGTATTTACTGTTGTGGTTTTCCAAACATCAGATTATTTCAAAAAGGAGATACTGCTACATTCCACATGATGGCAGGAGATCTGTTTTTCTTCTTGCAAAACCAGAGCTTACAGTTTAAGGTTGTCCGATTAAATAGAGCAAGCTAACTAATCTCCCATACTCTCCAATATGTTTTATAAGAATGTGTCTCAAGGCATACTCAAAAGGGAAAATTCTTCTTTATGTATTAAAAAACCCCAAAATAATCTAACATGATTAAGCAATTTTGCAAAGTTTACCTAAATGATAAAATAAGTGCCTCGAAAAATAATACATACAAGTAAACTGGTATTTCAGGGCAGACTTACAATGCTTACTTTGTTTTTACTGAGCATAATTAGGTTAACTTTAAGGTTTTTTTTGAATGCAGATTTTGTTCTTTATATTTTCCTTTTTTTTTAGTAGAAGGGAAATTTCAGGCATATTTTGAGTGATTTTAGATTTTGTTTTAAGACAAGAATTTTCTGCCTATACTTTTCAACCTAAGAAAAATTAGAAAGATTAGGTCTGGGTTTTTTTTCTGGAAGTTAAGGAGCTTCAGTGTTTCTTTTCCATAGTGCTTTTGGAGCACTTTAACTGTAAAGTCAAACACAGGATTTGTCACAAATATATAACAAAAACGTCCATGTGATTAGTAGGCAGTGGCATACCAAGAAATATTTTTAAAAACATGAATTTTTAGTATTTGCCTTTTACTTGCTTGATTTTGATTTTGGTATTATTTCCTTTCATTCTCTATCAGCCACCTATTATTTGCATATATGAAAAATAAATAAGGAAAAAATAAAAACTAAAATTACATACATAACAACTCTTTTCATTGTTTACTCATACATTGAGACAAAAAAGCCGGAGATAATCTCACGTGATTTCTTGTTTTTCTCTTGCATGTAGCTCATATTTAAGCAATAAACATGAATCATTAAATACTTATGCAAGAATATGTTCTGCTAAAATAGTGCCCCAACTTCATCCTGTGTTTTCCTCTATCAGGGAGTGCCCAATTGTTTTGTCGAGTTCCCCTTTATTAACTTGATTTTAGGTCCGGAAAACAGTCATCATATATATCCTGATAGCATTTCAGACTCCCATTACCAGCATTGTGCTGTTTCCAAGGCTGTCAATGACAAAACAAAATGAGATGGTGAGCATCTATTGAAGAAATTATAGACCCTAAAGAAACTAAAAGACAGGTTAAATACATGAAATCTACAATTTTCTTGCATGAAATTGTTTTTTATCACCTTTTTTTCACCATCCGTCTCAACACCTCATATGTGGCTGAGATGAAGTCGCAGGTACAGTTTGCAGGACAGAGATGCTGGTGTTTCCCCAGATCCTTCTGACTTAGTGTGGGAAAGGAGCAGTTCAAGCCGGGTTCATCCATCTACCAGGCATAGAAAGCCAGGGAAAGACCCCAGCTTGGGAATCACAGTTGGCTGCATGTTGGTCAGAAGCTACACAGTGGTCACCCTTTTCCTATAATATCTGCAGCTTATAGGCTATGGAAACGAATACAGTCCTGGGGATTACCTGATGCTTGAGAAAACATGGGGCCAGCATGCTTAGAATTTAACTTTAATGGCTCTAAACCTATCTACTAAAAAATCTACAAAAGAGGAGTTATTCCCCTTTGGTTTTGTAAGGCTGTCAGCAGAGTAAAGCATGCTGTTTAAAATACAAGTCCATCAAAGGCTGGCACCTCCTTCTTTAATAAACCTTTCTCTTTGTGTGTTTGACTCTTACTTGATCATTTTACCTGCATTTTAGTACTGTTAGCTCTGGGGAGACAACTCAGCTTTTGGCTCAGATATCAGGAACGGAACTGTAGGATAATTTTCAATTATAGTATCTCTCTTATTGATGATGAATGATACTCAAGACAGAAAACAAAAAGCTGAGCATGATAGCCTAGTTTTAAATTGTAACCTAAACAGATGTGATCTGTGGACTTTGAGACTTAATAGCAATGGAATGTCATATTATTGTTTTCCAATACTTTCTTGAGACAAATTTTGCTGATGACAATTTAAAAAGAAACCACATTTTTGCACTAATTGGTGCTTAAAAAGCAGTAACAGCATTGTCACTCTTCCTTGTTTGATGCTCTGCAACTTCCTTTCAGCATGTCTTTTAATTTGGACTCAAACCTGAGCCACCACTTTTATTTCAGTTCCTAGTCTGTTTTATGTCCCAAAGCTCATGAGCTACTACAAAAGTTCTGTGATTAACTTGTAGACACTTGTGAGGAATATTTAACTATAAGTTTTACTTTTCATCTCATCTCCTTTATAATTTGATCTCGAAAAATCACACCAAAAACTCCCCAGCAACACCCCTGAATTTTGAGCAAAAGCAGACCTGGCTGTGCCCCTTTAATAAAAGTGAGGGCGAATTTTGGAGAAACTGAAGAAGCTGTTTCTTTTTCAGTACAAATGTGATCTTGAAAATCCACAAATCAAAATGCTTATCTTGTGTTGGTGCCAGCACATAACTCATGACTCCTTGGTAGATGAATGTCTACCCGTAGAATGCATTATTAGTCTATTTAGCTTCATGTGCTGTGCTGACCTACTTTAAGTTATTCTTAATAATGCACAGCACTGGAGCAATATTGACTTATATACGTATTTCTCATATACCATGAGGCATTAATAATGCATTGCATTTTTTCCTTCAAAGTGAAGATATGGTTAAATCAAATGGATCCTAATGTGAACATCAACAAATGAAACAGATTGGCCCTTGTACAAGCAAAATCACATTTTATAAAGAAGGTATTTCACTCTGCCACCCCTGACAAATGTTTCCTTAAATATTCCATTGCTATTTTTATGGTGGGCAAGATGAGGTTTCTGGTTTTGTTAGGGTTTACTATCACGTTTCACAGTAGTTTTTCTTGCTTGCATCTAGAAAAAGAAAAGACTGTTGTGCATGCTTTAAAAAGTATCGATAAATCCTCCCAGAAAGAAAATCTTACAGAAATCCCTTTAAAAGAAGTATTGTTACAAAGGAATTATATCACAAATAAAAAAATCTGAGACAGTAACAGCAAAAAAATCAACATAATTCATGTAAAATTACTAAATTACCCCAAGGACTTTGACACCTCCTGAGTCTAATGAGACTGAATTCCTGATGAGGGAAACTAAAGAAGAGACCAATAAATATAATTGTTGTTGGTTTTATTCGTGGCCAACTACAGAACAAACATTTTTATATTTTTATGTGAACTTGAACTTTTTTGGTAAATCTTTTAAAAATTACCTGCCCTCTGCAATACTGCTTTTCACTATGATTATTTCCTAGGATGACCAAACTGATTCTGGTTGATGACTGGATACATTGCAGTGCTCAAACGCAAGAACTCTGATAGTTTCTCCTTTCCCTCTGTATCAGGCTAGCTTGCATCTAAGAAGCAACAGCAATGCAAGCCATCAGACCCTGGAAATACAAAGCCAAATTTCTGACTTTTCACATATAACATTTAACTTATGATTTTTTTTTTCTTTTCAAAGCAGGCTGTGCTTGTTTTCAAGAAATACACTGCAAATGTCATTAGCTGCTTTGCTTGCATTATGAAATTCAGACTTAAGAACCTATGCTAGCATCCTTAGCTTCAAACCTTCTATTGTTTTCATGGCTGTGATGCATTTCTGAAGCATGACTAACTCAAGTGAAACAGAAGTGTTCCTGTATTTTTAAATAAGGGTGCACAGGGTGAGAATCAACTCAGATAATCTAAGTTTATATTGACTTACTTTAAAACACTGACTGCTTTCTATAATTAATTAATGGGTCTGACAGTTCTGTATTGAAATAATTAGCAAGCTCTGTTAAATGTTAATAATTTGACTTTTTTTTTTTTTTTCCTAACAAATGAAACCTTCCTCAGATTTTTAGCTTTAAACCTTGGATAATACTTCAATTTGCTGAGGAGTTTCAAGAAAATTAGTTAATTAGGTTTTCAGAGATCTAATCAGTTGGATATTGGCCTTCAAAATGTTTGTACATGTAGTATCATGGCTTTTCAATCTCTACCAGTTTTAAAAGCCTCCAACTACCAAAAGCTGTTTTTTTTTTTTTTTTTTTTTCTTTTAAATACCAGAATTAATTGTTCTTCCTGGAATATGGGGATATTATTTTAATATGCGACAAGGAAACAACATTTCGAAGATTATGTGAACATAAAACTTCCTAAGCAAAGAAAAAAAACTGTGATAACGTTCTCCAGCACAGTCTAGAGAAATATTATGAATGTTTTGAAAACGTTTAAAAGATTTTTTTTATTTTTAACTATCTTTTGGTATTTTTCTGCACTGATGTTTAGAGGCATAAAAATAGATATGGATGATTTTTAGGAATTTGTAATGGGTAAGACAAGGATTTTATCCTTTACTTATTTATTTATTTATTTTTAGCAAAACTGTGCCTCTAAATAAAATGTCCAGTCACTGAAGTAATGGCTCAAAGTCATTGCACTTGCACATCCCTGTAAATGCTGTGGTGACATGCATAATGGGAGGGAAGCACTCAAATCACAGGAAGAAAAGAATGGGTGAGTATGCTGGAAAGCCTGCCTGTCTGTCTGTGACTTGTGTGGTGCCTTCAGCACCTCTACAATTCGATTTATTACTATTGCTATTATTATTACTGTTATCCTAAATAAAAAAGCACTTTGGTTTTACCCAGATAGGTGCAGAGAGGGCATAGTCAATGTAACAACTAGGGGCTTTGAAGTAAGTCCTTTCCCTCCTGAGATGTGGAATTGCTCCCTTATGGATCTGAGTAGAAAAACTTGTGAAACAAAAGCTCATCGGCACTACCTTTAATGTGAATTAAACATGGCCTACCACTGGACAGTAGCAACCCACAAAATCACTTTATTTACTTTTTTCCCAGATACTATAGGATAGGATCAATTTGTGGGATACATTGCACATACCAATGGCATCTGCAAGTTTGTGTGGTTTCAGCTTCTTACCATGGTGCAAAAAATAGCAGATTTAACTCAGAGATTGGAAAGTCCATAAATGAAAGGCAAAAAACTACCAGAAACGTATGTTTCACATGAATTTCATGTGTGTCACATAGTCCTCTACTGCACTGACAAATCCACTAAGTAGGCTACACTCAGCATTTGGAACTCTTCTCAAGATTAAATGCCCTTCCTCCAGTGCCCCATCTCCCTCCCAGATGGGGGACCCAAAAGTCAATAAGTGTGTGAAGGTCCTTGATAACTCAAGGGAGGACTTTGCTGGGGGACTTACACCTGGATGGAGGACAAGGAGGGTCTGCATGATTACAGAAGAGGCTGTTAAAGGGCAGCAGAAGTGTATTTTATGAGGTCTTTGATTGCCTTCCAACTTCCCAGGAGACCTGTGTCTGGCTCTACATTAGTTGTGGGGTATAATCATATCACAGAATCATAGAATTGATGAGGCTGGAAAAGACCTTTAAGATCATCAGGTCCAACCATTACCCCAGCATTGCAAAGACTACTACTAAACCATATAGCTGAAGGTGTCATCTACATGGTTTATATCCAGGATGCTTTTATCTATACAATGCTCACAAGAGTGTGTACTTACAGAAAGCCTCTCTCCCTAATGCAACATAAAAAACATTGGGAAATCATTATGTGTATTTTGTTCCAGAACAGAAGTCTCCAGTTTCTGTCTCTGTTCTAAAATGCTACTGAAAGGCTTGTGCTTAATGTCATTCTGATTTTAGAAAACTATATCACAATGTGATTCAGAGCAGACTCAAAAAAGTTTCTTCCCAGTTTGCTGTTGTAAATAATGTGATCAGCATTCTCTTTGCCCTACCCCATTTCCCTTAGATTAATGATTCCTAAGACAAAAATAAGTTCTCAGAAAAAAAAAAGAAAAGCATTTATTGACACTTTCTGCACAGAAAAGCATCCTATTGGAAAAAATCCTAAGCAGCTCCCCCTATAGATGCAAGTGCTATCAGTGCATGTATACAGTTTATTTCATTGTACCATTATTGACATTGACAAAGAATTTCTTATCTCTAGCTTTTAAAGACCAGCCAGATATCAACACGATTTCTCTTCAATGAGACATGCTAACACATGATGAAATTAGGCTGCAGCACTGAGAGTTCATTAAAGGAGCGGTTCTAAGATACATAGCCGGTTTTTCCAGCTAATATATGACCTTGGAGTTTTTAGTTATTGTTTGTAAAATTTGGAATTGCTGCATAAATTGTGAGGACCCATTTTCATAAGATTTAAGCATGTGCACTCTTGTTCTCTATTTCTAGCAGACTGTATCTCCAGGTCACACTCTGTTACAAGATCTCAGATTCTCAATATTCTTTGAGATCGATATAATCCTTACCTTTCTCATCATCATGGTCTGCAGTAACAAACACAGGGTTTGCTGACCCTGGCTGTTCACAAACCAAAGGAAATGGCAGTGGGAAAGAAAGGTTTTAAGTAGAAGCAACAGGATCATGCTCATTTTGGTTTATATGTATGTAAATTAGTGTATTGGGGGTGGATTTAACTAGTTATGGGGAGGAAAGTAGGTTTATTCTGCTACTGTGTGTCCCAGTCACATGCAGTGTATTGCTCTCTTCTCTGCAACAATCTGAACCTGAATTTGCAGAGCCTTCTAAACCGAAGCAAACCAAAACAGAATACTGATATTAAAAGAAGCATCCACACTTTCATTGATCTAATATAAAGACTGCAAGTTGCACCTGTAGCTCAATAGCATAATGATCAAAAAAATCCCCCAATTTAATACCTAAATTCATTTCTCTTTCCTTGAACTGAACGCACAGTTATTAAAGCCAGAAGGATCACTGGCAGTTTTTCCCAGCTTGCGCTGTAAGCTGAAAATGGCATTCTCATCACACAATTAATTAATGTTCTTGATGCAGAGAGATATGGGATAGATTTACGTTCCACATGCTATTGAATAACTCTCACATGTAATATTGCTTTGGCATGCTTTATGTTCCTGGAGTTAAAGTGCACATCAATAGCTCAATGCATTGATAACCCGAGTGTCAGTACAGCTATAAAACCTGATTCTCCTTGAATTCTGCACTGTTTTCAGTACACTGGTATCCTGGAAATAGGTTGTTGCTGATGCTATGAAAGTGGCACACAAATCAGAAGAGCTGAGTGATATAATCTTGTATAAAATACATTTTTCTTTTTATGTTTTGCCTTTTTTTTTTTTTTATTTTGTTTGTGATTTTTAATTTTTTTTGTTAGCCTTTTTCTTCTTGCTGAATATGTGCTTTGAGAGGTATTAAACATTTTTGGACTTCTGAACAAGAACCATTTGCTTTCATTTTTCCACTGCTTGGATTTTGTCCTGTCTTGGCTGAACCAGCCACTTCCAAGCACAGCTCAGGTCTTTATTGGGTTTAATGCAGCATCAGTGGCCTTAAGGTATAAAATTAATTACTGGAATAGAATGTTTAATAATAGAATAGAATAGTTCAGCTGGATGGGACCTACAATGAATATTTATCTGGTCCACTGCTACTATCCTCTATTTCAGTTCAGAGGGCTAGAAATAATGCAGGGGCTATTGCACAACCCCTCGGAGTGGTGTTTTTTCACAGGGGTGATAAAGATATGTTCTGAATTAGGGACTGTAGTGATAGGACCTGCATAGTGGGTTAAAACGTAAACAGAGGAAGTTTAGATTGGATATAAGGAATAAGTTCTTTACTGTGAGGGTGGTGAGGCACTGGAATGGGTTGCCCAGGGAAGTTGCGAATGCTCCACCCCTGGTGGTGTTCAAGGCCGGGTTGGACGTAGCCTTGGGTGACATGGTTTAGTGTGAGGCATCCCTGCCCATGGCAGGGCTATTGGAACGGATGATCTAAAGGTCCATTCTAATCCAAGCTATTCCATGATTCTATGATTCTATGTATGCTTTAGAAAGCACTGTAAAGGCATGTGAAAGTATTTGGGGGTGCAAAGTTTGTTCGGATTCTATCAAGGCACTGCATAAGATAGAGAGACGGCAGAATGTGGTTTTGACATTGTTTGCTTAGTCTCAGTAACAGCAATTTTACACTTCCAGGGATAACTTTCATTATTTCTTTTGCTTTCTTTCTTTATTTTCCTCTGTCCTTCCAAACTAGACCATATTTTGCTACTAAGCAAGCTCACAAGTAGGCTTCATGATGTCTCCAGAGATAGAATGAAAACATGAAAGTTTACGTAGCTCTAGTGATGTGGTGATATCATGCCAGAAAAATATTCATTCAAATCTTTGGACCTCATAGCAGTAAAACTGGTGTGTCATTAGACTCCGTTCTACACTTAACCAGCCTGCTCTCCTGGTAAGATATAGTCTCATATAATTTGAAAAGAGATAAGATCAACTGGGAGGAAATTTTGTGTCAATAAGATTAGAAGGGGTTTTTGTTTGCCTAGTAGCACATCATTTCACTTGCAATTTGATCTGTAAAATGCATCGGCTATCGTAGAAACTGTGCTTTTGTAACAACAACAAAAAATCTAGCGTTTTCCAAGTAATGAACCTGATAGTGATAAGGCTAAACTAATGTCTCCTTTTTACACATGAGACAATGAGGAATAGAAAACTAGAATATGATTCATTTCAGAAAATTTCAGGCATACGTGTGCATTTTTGACATCTTTAACTGAACTTTTCCTCTCCAGCTCTCTTTACAGTTAGAGGTGAAAAGCAGGCACTTCTAGGCATGATTCATCTAACCTCACTGAGAAGAATATTTGAGAATGTGATGAATGGTGCTCTGGGTTTCACAGGGTATATCAACCAGATTTCCCCGGACCATAAAAAGAAACTGGAACTGCATGCAAATGCGTAGACACCTTCATTGTCACCATCTATATTTGTTCAGATGAATCTTATCCATTTTGAGTGGCACTTCAGGAAGTTAGTGATGGAATAGCATTTCCCATGGGTCAGTATTCTGTCCACCTTTCAGAAACCTGAAAAGCAGGCTTTGTCAAACAAAATGTCAATGCAACTCTCGCTTTATACCTCTCAGCCTTTATCCACAGCTATCCTATCTCACTATAAACTTCTATTATTTGCTACCTAACCAGTAAATGTGCTACATCACTTAGTTGAATGCTTAAAAGACCTAGAGATCCCATTGCCAGTGTCATCATGCTAAAAGTTGAGAGAAAAAAGAGTGCAAAGAAATCTCCAGGTTATCCCAGATCCTTCCTCTATGTGTGCTTGATCTCTGGTGAAACAAACTTGGCTCGTTTTTATGCATTTAGTCCATGAAACAGCAGAGAAGGATGTCCAACATGTGGCTCTTGAGCCACATCTGTCATCTATGACAGCGTCACAGCTGAGGGACAACATGTGCATAGGACAGGAGCTCCCAAACTAAGCCAACTTCTTGGATATGGAAGGAAGTCAGGCAGGGCTGCTAATGCAGGATCACCCAGCCCACATCCATTGGGCAACAGCATGAATTTGACAAGAGCTGTGGATCTTGGCTGTGAAATGTGGCAGGAGTTCCTTCCATCATTGCCACCCCAAGCTTCCTACTTCTCTCCCCCATACAAAGGTTTCAGAATGCAACTTGTTTGGAATCAGGGAGGTAGGATGGGAAAAACAGTGTCTAAAGAACATGGATAATTGCTTAAAATTAATACCAACAATTGCACAATCACATGTGAAAGAGTTATATTACACAATTTCTTACATAACACCTAGTCTTAACCTAATTCTGCCCACTGCATATGCCTTATGCTAAACTAGTGCTGTCATTTAAGAGGAAGAATATCTCTATTTAAGCAAAGTTAAAAATTGGATGTTACAGCTCTTGAATTATTCAGGAATATGAGGAAAAAGTAACATTTCTGGGTTTACTGAGGTTTATGTCTTTTGAGACATTTTTGCCATAATATCGTTTGCTATCTGAACTCCTGGGATACTGATGTAGATTATTAAATTGTGCCTGAAGTAATTCCTAATGGTTTTAAAAGGAGTCAAAAAATGAGCTCCTTAACAGAAAATGACAGTACATTTCCCTGTCCCAGTCTTTGATTTTCTTTTTCAGCAGGATATTCCCAGTTGACTTACAGGCATTTTATATTTCAACAGGCACTTTTCCCACTCTCAGCGGCCTCAAGAGTAATCTTACCGCCGTTAAGGAATGTGCCTTATTTTTTAATGCTTTCATGAGCCTCAAATTCTGTGTCATTGAAACAAATACAACTGAGTGTTTTAAACCAAATCAGTATCGCAAGATCAGATCTGCCTGGATGAGTTGCTAGGTACTGTTGTTATAATTATTGAATATAACTCTTAAACTGTAGCAGTGTGCACATTTTTAAGCACTCATACCCTTAAAATCTGGAATCATTTTATCAGTTTCTAATGTGTATCCTGATTTCTAATGGAACCCAAGGTCCTCTCTGGCTTCTGGGGGCAATTTCTCGATAGGATCAGATTATGCAGAGGTTTGCTCCTAAAGAAATTACCCATCTGTCTCACTAAAAAGGTAGCTGTTGAAGGAGATCTGTACACAGTCTGACTTCGCTGAACTTCTGCTGAAAGTCAGTTTGTAACCATGATGACTACAGTTTTGCCCCATTCCCTGCAAAATGCAACCCAGAGGAAACCTACAGCATCCTCCTGAAGAGTCTTGCAATATCCAGTTTCTGCTCCACAGTTTAGAGGAGTTGCCCAGAGATACACATGGGTTTTGTAATCCAGGAAACAGTAAACAGTCCTTTCAATGTGTTTGTCACAGGACATTAAGCATGAAGGCATGGTATTATATGGTCTCAGTGCTTCTTAGGCTGCATGTTTATTGCTCTAACAAGTTAAACTTATCTCTGGCTATCATTAGATCTAATGTAGCCTAGAGGTGATAACAAGGTAGGTCTTTGCAGCCGGAGCATCCTCTTCCCTACAGTTGTAGAAAGATAACACTCTGATCAGCTGAGGTTGGACAAATCTAACAATGTAGGACTCTACCTTGGAGAAGTGTCTGCTGTGAATGACTGTGATCTATACATTTTCAAACTGTATGTTCCTTTAACATGGGGAAAATACATTTCTTACATGCTGCAGTAGAACTTAATGCCACAGGTTGTTATGTGGACAGAAGGAAAGAAATCCTCTGCTTCAGACAACTGCCATCATCTGAGAAAATGGCAGCAAAAAGATAGGGGTCTTACATGCTGCAGAAAAAGCTAATTCAGGGCTTCCCTTCAAGGGACCTCAAAAAGAATGCAGTACCTTCCTGTTTCAGTGTCAGCCAGTATTTGGTTTGCATTTTAAAGAGATGTAAGCTTAGAATGCTGAGATGTTTTACATTAAGTGCGTTAAGTGTATATGGCTCAGCTCTTCCCAATTGATGGTTTGCTAAAGAGCTATCAGATCTTCTAAGTCCTTTGCTAGCCACTGTCACTTCTTTTATGCTTTTATATTTGCAGCTGCCATTCTCATAAGCATCCTACAATACATACAAGAGACCTCCATACTGCCCTGAGCTAAAAACTGAGGGAATAATGCTTTCTGTACTAATATTTTACCAGTAACAGATTCATCATTGCTTACGCATTGGAGGGATGAAAACGATGCTGGAAATTTCTTGTTCAAATGTATAATCTGTGACTTAATGTGAACATGAGTCGATTTAGTTTCGTTCTGTGTGAATTTATGTCACTCAATTTCAGGAGTAAAATAGACTTTGGTTAAAAAAAAGCATCAGGACAACAGCTATTGAAAGACACGTGCACTCTCTCTGTGCCTTGTAGATTTCCTAACATAAAGGTAAGATTCAATTAGTGCAGCATGATATTCAGGTCTAACTCTCATAATGAAAGAATGAACCATTTTCCATATCAGGAGAGAAGGGAACAAAAATTGGCTGTATTGGTGACATAAATCCAACTTGTTGATATATTCAGAAGAACTTTTGTTTGAATTGCTTAGGTTTCAATCAACTTTATTAATCAGACTAAATCAAAGTTATTGCTCTGCCTCTTTAATCATGGCAGTTTTCTTGGTACCCTTTGAGGGGCCCATACAAGAAGGAGAAGGGTGATAATTAGAGTAAATTTTTTTTGGACACAATGAGTCCTGAAATTACTCAAATCACATTGCCAAGCACTGGTGTCTTGGGCTCAGCGGTAGAAGTCATTTTTTCTTCTTCTCAGTAGTTGGTGAAGCACTGTGTTTTTGACTTTCGGCCTGGAACAGCGCTGATAACACTGATGTTTTTAGTTACTGCTCAAATGTTTTGCCTGACCAAGGACTTTCTGAGCCTCATGCCCTGCCAGGGAGTAGGAGAAGCCGGGAGGAAGCAGAGACAGGACACCTGACCCAAGCTAACCAAAGAGGTATTCCATACCACAGCACATCATGCCCAGGATGTAAAAACTAGGGGCAGGGACACAGAAGAGGGGGATTCACTGCTGGGTTGGCCTTGATATTGGTTGTGGGGTTATGAGCAGTTGTATTCTCTTCCCTTGTTGTTTCCCTTGTCATTATTATTATTAGTGGTAGCAGCAGTGATTTGTGTTATACCTTAGTTACTGGGCTGTTCTTTTCTCAACCTGTGGGAGTTATATTCTTTCTATTCTCCTCCTCATCCCCACAGGAGCAAGGCGGGAAGAAAGAGGGGGGAGTGAGGAGAAAACTGAGTCAGTTACAGCTGGGCTTAAACCGTGACAACTGGAAACATAAGTTCACAGTTCTTCAGGAAATAGTAGCCCTGTCTTACTGTTGTAGGACTGTATGAGGACACTTTATATACCACTCTGAAATTTTCACTATTTGGCAATAGAGTGATCATATACCATTCTCTTTGAAAAACAGAGGGAATGGGGATATGGTGTAGCTATTAAACCCGTTGTTTCCCTTTGTGAAGGCAACCAAAAAAATTCTCCTTTTCAGCATGCAGAAAAGCTCATCTTGCATTGAGGTACTTCGCCTGTCACTTGTGATTAATTTCCCTTTCTATCCATTGTCTCACTTTGATTATTAATGATAATGCTTTGATTTATGACTAGCACCTGCTAAATACTCTATTGCCAAACAGGTAACAACACTCTTGTTCAAACAGATACATGGTGGAGGGGACCAGCTCAACAGGCAGATGAGCCCATACATTCTTGGGCAAGCGCTTGAATCCAGCTGAAGCCGGGATCTTCACCTCTTAGCAGATCTGTGGTATCTTTGCAATGGGTTCTGAATTCCTCACAATAAGCAGGAAAGACAACCATAAATGAACTCATCTTGAAAGTCAGCCTGTGTTGTGAAGTCCATGGAATATCAGACCAAGGAAACAGCTGATGGCATTCTCTTCCAATCCTGCAGTGCTCCCTGCCCCATCCTTGGCATTGTTCATGGCCAGATTGAACAGGCCCTTGAGCAGTCTGGTCTAGCGGAAGGTGTCCATGCCCATGGGGTAGGTGTTGGGTGATCTTTAAGGTCCTTTTCAATCTAAACCATTCTATGAGTCTATGATTCCTTCCTTGAAACACTCCAGCATTGTTACTAGTGAATAACCAACACATGCTTATTTTCCCACCACTGGTAGGACCAGACACTGCCATTTTATCTCATGTTAAGCAAGGCAAGGTCAATCCTCGGCTGCAGGGAAGGGAGGGGAGAAAGCTTAAAGTGCTGACCTCATTTAACTACTTTGCAGAAAAAACAACAGGTATCTAATTTCCAATCAGATTTCACACTAAGATCATTATCACACACCAAGTATATAATTATTAAAAAATAAAATATACTTTAAGGCTTCCTATCCTAAAACTGATCAGTACCATACTATTGCCTCTGTTTACCTCTGATGCTCATTACACTTCTAACTTTTCACAGAAGAGGCTAGGAGCCTAAATTGGGTTGTACTTAGACATTGTACAACATGCACAGAGTAAACAATGTTTGGGACCCAAAGAGCTTGCAATCTAGAAGGCAAGATGCAACAGGAGGGTAAAGCAAAGAAGCAGGTGGGAGTGGGGAAATCATAATGATAGGATGTGTTAACACTTGTACAATTCATAGATGAATCATCAAAACAGCTGATCTGGGGCTGCCTTTCCTTTCTGTCACATAAGACAAATCTTGGAATTATCATTGTTTTGGGTTTTGTTCACGTAAAAAGTCCTGCACAGTTCAGAAGTGGATTGATTTAAATGAGGTCTGAACCTGTGCAATGGATATGCAGGTCCAAAACCAAATTTGCACTATTGCCTAATTCATCTGCCTCCATACAAGGATTCTTACTACTGATTAATTATTCAGCATTAATTTAGTGAAGAGCTATGGACTGACCCAAAGTGGAAACCTAAAGTTATGGTGCAAATACAAATTACATGAGGACCCTTAGAGGAGAGGGAATCTGAGTGTCCATACTTGCCTGAGTATCACACATACTTCAATTTCATTAATTACTGCTGCTGATTGCCAGACATACAGAAGGACAATTCAGAGTGACCAAGAAACAGAAAGAAGGATTCAAATGAATCCAGAAGACTAAAAGCTTGGAGGAATGACAGGGAGAAGGTAAGGAAGATCTCTAGGGGGAAAGGGGTACTGCAGGGTTTTGAGAACGTGGTAGGAATCTGGAAAGGGAAGTGTGTTAGTGCCAAAATATGGCTCTGCGGTGATACATTTGACTGTATACAGGTAATACTTTGTGGTCTTATTCCATCTTCTCTGAGAACATGGAAAGTGTATCAGTGCCTTCACACTAAACCGTGGAACTCACTGACCCTGGGTAGGGCAATCATGATGACAGCACCTCTCTTAGCTACAGAACCAGAACAAATGCCTGAAAGGTAAAGCTGGCCTATTTTTTTAACCCTGACTGTAGTGTGCCACTCACCTCAGGCTAGAACACTGCATCTTAGCATAGTTAATCCCATAATGTTATAGAATCTCTATTGCCCAAAGTCTGTGAATCAAGATCTAAAAGAATCTAAAACAAATTTCACTTTGACACAGTTACAGGGTGAATTCTCCAGCTTATGCTATGCCCAAGGTAAAACCATTTAGTCATCATCAGGTGTTTTTTTTGTACTTTGCAATACAGGTATGCAATCTGTTCCCATAAATGAAGACTAAGCTTCAATGACTTCAATTGAATTATCCATGAAGCAAAACCTGATGCTTGTTTCTGCGTTCTGTGTTGTATAACTTTGAGTTCACATGCAATGCCTAACGAATAAACCTGTGAGAAATACTTAAATTAAACCTTATCACATCTCTGATAAACAGTTACAATTGGGAACAGGGAAGAACTTGGACTGGAATTAACATAAGGATCCCCTGAGACAACAGCATTAGCTGTAGCTCAAAACAGCTCTCCAAAACACAGAAATCCCCATAATATCATATAGACAAAACCCTTTTAATTGCTCTGTGGCAGATGATGTCTCTGTGGGAACCAAATGCCTCATCCAGGATTTCTTCTTTCATAAAGAACTTGTCCAGTGTGAGAAAGACGTAGGGTTCTGAGTACGCATATGACAGACAAAGTAGAATTAAAAAATTAGTATCCCAAATCTCTCAGTAAACCACAGAAATACAAAGGTACTTTTTAATAAACGGGTCTTTTGCAGTTCTGTGTTGCCATAGAGGGAAACTACACATGTCATCAGAATTTATAAATGCAGTGTTCAGAAATGGGTTGTAAGATTGGAGATAATTTTTGCATCTCAGAGGAAAAAACTTCTTTGAAACTAACCCACAACTTAGACTTGCCCTGATATTCATATTTTATCAACAATCTCACTTGACGTACATGTTTTTGCTTGGGATTTTGACAAAGATAGTTATCATTTTTGCAGTAGGCTTTGTAGACCTTAGTGGGTTTAATCTCAGTTTGACATCTTGTGCACTGAGCACATCTTTCTCTTTTTGGGTCTGAATAATCGTGTGTTTCGGAAGCAAAACTCTAAACAGCTTGGATATTTTGAGGCCAAATGAAGATGTATTCATGATTAAAGGTTAACTTGAAATAAAGTTTGCCTGAAGAGTTTTAGGGAAACAAGAGTGTGGAACTCTATCACATTATACGATGAAACAACTGTCATTCTACAGACTGTTGTTTAAAGAGTTAATTTCCAAATATCACGAAATTACGAGAGATGCTATTAAAGCCTTACAATGCCCCAAGGAGATAAGAAGTGCACTGGTCTCCCTTCAGAACTGCCAAAAGTTACTGGTTGGGCATCACAGGCAAAACATGAGGAGAAATCGTTGTACCACTTGAAGGGTGGGTAAAAAGAAACAAGGAAAGCAGAAATATTGCCATAGTAGAGTAAGAAAAAAGTGAAAGCATATCAGGAGCTTAAGACGAATGCCTGTTATGAACAATTGACACTGCTTGCTGGGAGAATCTCAAGGACTTTGTGTTCCCACATGAAAAATGCTCAAGTGAAATGTACTTCATTTCCCTGAGGACATCTCAGATGTGCTTTACAGAGGGAAGACAGGCACCAGATCACCGAGTTGGGCTGTGGTAACAATCCTGCGTTCTCTGGATGTTAAACCATGTCCTGGGGAGGACTTGGTATCTTGTCATGCTCCAAGTCACTCCCAGTGACTTATGGAGGAGGACTCAGCAATACCTCTGGAAGGTTCACACCTTGTCATCCTTCTTTTTCACAGATATTTACTGCAGCCACAGTGCAAAAACGCGTAGCTCAAAGAATACTGCAGCTCATCTGCTGCTCTACAATGTGGCAATGGAAGGTTCTGAGCACAAGGCAAGCACCCCTGAGAGTCAAAGCTACCTTCATCATCACGCTGAGCACAAGTGACAAGCAAGATCAGCCTCCCCTGTTTGGTGCTTAAGGTATTTAAGTAGACTTTTAGAGTTGTTCTAAACACATCGGAGAAAAATGTTTACATTTGTTCAACATATTGAAAAGCCTAACTAAAAAGTAACAAATGCAAACCAAACCGCAAGCAGTTCTGATTTTGAAATCCAAACTTTCCGGATGAAAACTAAAGGAAATTTGATTTTTATTTTTTTGGAAAAAATACTTCAATTTCGTTTTTTGCCAAGTTGCAACTTAGAAGAAAAAAACTTTATTTCCTAGAGGTGTAAGTGTAAAGCCAAATGAGACAACTAAAATCAGGGGCTTTGTTTTTTTCAGGGCATGGTTTCTCACCTCTCAACTGTTTCTTCATAACCTTTGGATGAGCTTTATCGTGGACAACCAATCCTCTTGACCTTTCAGTGCATCAAAATGGTCACACATCCAAGGCCACCCAGGGTAGGTCAAAAGAGGCAGCTGAGAGTTGATAAGATCTCCCAAAGGTCCCACCTCTCCTTTCGCTCTAGGATGCAGCTGGAAACAGGTGGATTGGTGCATTCTGGGCCACCAGTCCTGGGTGATCGCTCTATCATTTGCATAGCTTGCCCAAAGCCATTCTCCTCAGAGAACACATAAATAAAAGGCCTGGTTGCAAATACATGAATTCCAGTGTGAAGCTCATAGCAAGGACTTTTCAAAAGACAAGTGCGGTTTCACTCTTTCAATGGATTTCTAAGAAATATGTATAAAAGTGAAAGAAGTACCTATATAGTAGTTGGTTTTAAGGCAACAGAAGATGTTTGGGGACAGGCTTAGATTTTCAGTGCAAAACAGCCTTCATATACTCTGACTACCTCATGATTTAAGCTCTCAGCCATAAGCCTTGTCAAGTGCTGGGGACAGCATAAATGACTGTTGATTCTTATTCTTTTAAGCCTGTAAAGTTATAACTATGTAATACGAACACAGGCTCTTTAGGGTAGTTTAGAGCCAACCTGGAACCCTTCCAGCCTTCACCGAAGGACTTAATGGCATAGTTTTTATTTTCTGCTTAGTGCAGTGTACCATTAATTGAAGGTAATTGTCAAGAGGAGACTGGCTTTCAAAAACTACATAGCTCTCAACTGTTCTGGTGCAGAATGGATGCCCTGAGTTTAGGATCACATTTCCCCTGTGCTCTACATTACATTTGTCTTGTCACACAATTGTGTGATTGTGTTCAACTAAATAGTTATTCCGTGCTATTACAGCATTTCAAAATGGAGTCTCAAGTAACACTGCAAGGAAAGACAGAGAGAGAGGGAGAGCCAGGTTTGTACTTGGAAGAGGACTTGTCTTCTTGAACTAAACAAAACCCTGAAAGGTATCACAGGTCTGAAGTATTTAATGGAGCAGGTCATTTGCTTTGCTGAAGAAGGAAGCCTTGCGGAGTGAAAAAGGCAGCTTGCAGCCGAATGTGTTAAAGGGAAGGATTAGCTTCTTAGCAAAGAGGTTCAGTAGCTACAAAAGGTGCTGTGAGACCTGACAGTACTTCCCAACTCACAGAATGACATGTGAACACATACCACTTCTCTGTACCCTCTGCATTTCTTTTCATGAGGACAAAAGAAAATCAGAGTGGGCTCTACCAATTTGTCCACTTTGGACAGTCAGAAGACCAGGACTGCAAGGCACTGTACCATATAAACACAAAGTAGGTCTGCTGACCCTAACACCACTGCTGTGCATGAATGAATTACCTTAATTTACTTAACTGATGGAACATTGATATTTATTATCTCTACTGCAGTAATTCCTGGGAGTCTCAGACATAATCCATGAACCTCACCATACCAGGCACTGCACAAATAACGAGAAAAGTCCTTGCCCCAGTCTGGAGGCCATTTGTATCTCAGGGTGTAACTTGGCCCCAAACCTAGAACTTAATTAGTGTTGATGTTGATGAGGTGTGAGGGAGAATGGAATCTGGTCCATCCTTCCACAGCTGCACTGGCTTTGCAATACAAAAAACCAAGATGAGCCAAAAGTGATTAAGAAATTATTTCTGAAACTGGAGTCAGCACATGTAACCACAGTGAGACAACAGGGATCAGCAGATCTGCAGTGTAAGGAGGTTTGAGTCTTACATAGCTACTTTAAAAGCAAAGTTCCCCTGTGAAAGTCCCTCCTGATTTTATCATCAAATTTATCACCAGCATCAGCTGAGAGGCCAAGGACTGTGACCAGCTATGGGGGAAGATCTGCTCTCTTGCCTCTTTTTTCTTAGAAATCATTTATTCGGGCTTTGTAAAAAGCGTTCTGTTTCTCAGAGGTATTCTTTGGTTGAATATGAGGGTAGTCATTTGATTAAAGATAGAGTAAATACACCTGTTTCTAGCAGAAATGCTACATACCATAATTTCACTAAAAAATATGAGTGATCCTCATTATAAAATCTTGCTGGGCGAGCTTCATAGGTGGTCTCTGTGCTTATGCATGTACAGGTGGCTAAATCCTAAATTAGATCAAAATGGAAATTCCAGTTGATGTTTTCAAACACCACCTGAGTGCTCAAAAGAAGTTGAGTCCAAATTTCTTGAACATATAGAAAAAGAGTATTTGCATGTATGTCTATAAGTGTATATAATTAGCTTTCAAGGGACTCATACATAGATGCTTCACAGTCTGTAATTTGTTAGCAAATAACTTCCCAAATTTTCCATCCCACTGATGATAGAAATAATACTTTACCTGGTCAGAGCTATTGGGAATGGAAGGAAAGTTCTTTTGTATGTTTTTGAAAGGAAGATAAAAAAAATCAAGTTATGCTGGTTGAAATATAACCTTGCAGAAATATAACCCTGTGGTGGTTATGCTGTTCCCTTCACTAGACTCATGATCTCACTCTCATTATAAAAGCATCTGAAGTGCTGTCCCAGGGTTCCCCAAAACCCATTACTGATCAAATACTGAGAGCCTCTGCATGCAAAAAAAAGTCTAAGGCACATTTGCAATTATGTAGCCCTCCCAAACACAGGACACGCATTCACATCAGAAGGGTTTTAACTGCATTGTGTGAACCCTTGGTCTCAGTGGCGCAGAGCTTGAAACTTCTTCTCAAGTCTTACAGCTACAGCCCTCAATCACTTTTGCTTTCATTAGATCTTAATGGTCATATTCACACAGGATTATGCCACTGCTTTCACCAGGCTAGAACGTGCAGGTACGTGACCTCTCACATGGCAGACCATGGAACCAAACTGGGAGTTCAGTGGAGCTGTACACAGCACAGGCCTTTTTAAGATCAGGAAGAAGGAAGATTTTTATACGACTGTGTGTTCACACAAATAGGAAATGGCATTTTGCTTTGCTTGTATGTTTATATTTGCATACAAAACTGTCATCTCCAATATATTTTCTAGATATATGCTGTACTACTCTGAAGACACATGGGTAAAATGGTAGCTTAAAAAGCTGACCACTTGCTCCCATGATAGTGAAGAGCTGTATGTGCAAAAAGAAGAGCTCACATTTATAATAAATTATTTAATACAGCCTCATTAATCATCAGTGATTGAAAGAAGCTGAACTAATTCTGGTATATGTTTTAATGAATAACAAAAACAACTCTCCATTTCCTTTGGTGCCCCCAGCTTAAACAAATGGTGCCAACCAGTAGCTTTCAGTAATGTTTACAGTTGACTACCATTTGGGGTCTTTGTGTGATTAATCGGAGATATAGAAGTAGGTAAACACAGTGCTATTAGCTTGTCTTCACTGTATTCTGATATAGACCAAGCTTTGCATAACCCAAAGGACATGAAACTCTTAAAAGTTCAGTGTTTGGAAATTTAAGTAATTGATGAAAGTAATAGCTCTAATGCATTTTGCCACTTGCCATGTACTTCTGTAAAAAGCATATTGATAGACTGGGAAAAACCTTAGCTGAAAAAAAGATGGAAGAATTTGTAGTGAGGAATTGAAAAGGAGAGGAGAGAAAAGGGTTCTTTTATGAGGATAATAATCACCATGTTCTTTTATTCCTATAATTAAGAGCAAAACATATAGAGGTAAAATGATCAAGTAAAATGCTGCAATTCCATTCTGTCATCTATGTCTGCTGGGTGAAACATTTATGAGTTTGTAAAAATTACATGTTATGAAAATGAGAAATCTCTTGTACGTCTTTCTAGATGATTCAGCTGGTGTTTTCTGAAGAAACTGCAATTTATTCACAGATTATGTAGTTCATTTACAGAATGTTTCCACATTTGTAACCTATCAGATTCTCTGAAGTGCAATAATGGAAATGCAAATGTGAAAAGAACCAGTTAAAAATCAATGGAGCAGAATCAGAAAAAATAAGAGTGAAAGCAGTGAAATAAGAAAAGGAAATGCACATTCATCAGTTTAGCTGGAAAGAAATATATATATTTATATGTAATATATATAGGTGTATATTTATATAAATATTGCATTAATTACAGGCCTTAATGAAACAAAGTGGAGATTTGTGTTGATACCTAGTTTTGCTGAGGTTTCCTTTTGAGCCAGTGTTACGGCACTTTATAAGTTCAAATATGGACCGTACATCTTCCTTTCTCTTGGCATCTGCATGATCAGCCACTGTGAAAGCCCTGGACCAGCACATCAAAGAAACGATCTGGCTCTTCAGTTCTATTCCTTTGTGACTATGGAGCAGCCTCTTCAAACATCATAGAATCATCCAATCATAGAATAGTTAGGGTTAGAAAGGACCTTAAGATCATCTAGTTCCAACCTCCCTGCCAGGGGCAGGGACACCCCCCACTAAACCATGCCACCCAAGGCTATGTCCAATCCATCACCTTCTTTACTTTTTCATGGTAAACTTTATATACACTTTTTGATTAAACTCTATCCTTGGACTGTCTGCACCCATAAAGCAGAATTCAACTTTACTGGACCATTAGGCAGGGCCTCTGGATATTGCTTTAATGCAAATGGTAATGTACTGAAATGAGGAGAACACAGAAGTCCTTCTTCCTCCCTTATACCATGCATGTTCTAAAATCTAGATTATTGTGTGCCCTAGATAGCATTTAAAATATATAAATATATATTTTTATAAACATATCTATATACTGCAGTATATTACTAAGCAAGTCTAAATATCACACTAGAAAGCTGAAGAGATTTATACAAAAAAATCAAAATAAAATGGAATTTGAACAAAAATAGTGGAATAAAGCCAGTAAAATGCTACAAATCATAAGTAAATATGTTATCCCCCAGAATTAATGGTGATCTTACTGGTCTAGGTCAAAGACTGTAGTAAAGTATGCCCATACTTCAGTATTTTGCTAGTTGCAGGCCAACATTCCCAATATGGTTGGTAGTGGGAATATACGAAACAAAGACTTTCAAACACATTGTTGAATTTGACTGAACTGAATAAAGTGTGGGGAAACCGTAGCAATGGAAAAACTGACTTGACAAGTAAGAAAATCAACGAGAGAGACATAAATAAAGAAATGTCTAGATGCGGGGTTTCCGTTTGCTTCATTCTCAGAAAAGACGGAACATCCACGTTGACACCAAATTCTTTGAATTTTGATGTGAGGTCTATTGCAGGGCTGATCTGTAGTCAGCAGGGTTAAGAGGGAGCTTTTCCATAGGTTTGGGGCAAAGACTTTAACGGTCAGGTACGGATACAGGATATAGTGCTGCTCCGGCAAAACTTCTGGTGTCCAAGAAAAGAATTGACGGAACGGAAAGCCTAGCAGCTAAGAGGGAGCCTAGTTAGCCAAAAATAAGGTTTTATCTTGTTAGGAAAAATATAATGAAAAAGGTCCCTGGAGAGTTTTTAAAGCAGCTCTAAAGAATAGTAATTAAACTCTATGCAGAATTTCCAATGAAATATATTTTTTCGAAGAAAATAAAAAACATCTGGCATATATCTGATATTACAGTTATAGCTGAAGAAAAATAGCCTTGAATCAGGGCCTGTTCTCAACTTAATGTGAATATATAACTCCTGTTGGTGATAAAAGGAACTTCGCATGAACGCCAGAATGAAATCAATGGCTATTCTGGCTACGAAATATGAAATAGCTCCTCTAAATAGATATGACAGAATTCAGATCTATTTAGAGGAATAAATTCATGGAAAAATTGTCTCTTTCTGATATCAATAGCTCAAAAATATCTTAGTTAATTTGAAGTAATATTTTCTGAGTTATTAATAATGATTTGATTTAGCAGATTACCTGAAATGTGTATTTTTCTGTAAGAAAAAGTACACTGAGAGAAAGAATTGAAGAGTACCACAGTATATATTTGCATGGCAAAAACTCATCCGTTTTCATTCATGTATAACAACTGTTGCTAAGAATCTATTCTGAGGTGTCACATAATAGAATATTTCCATTAACATAAATATAACATTCCAAAGCCTACGTTAAACTAAAACTTAGATGCAACTACATGTTAAAAACTAACCTAAGGAAACAGTGATTCAATTAAGTGGGTGCAGGGTGGACTCCACAAAGTCACTTGTTTAATACACAGGAGAAAGTTTTCATCATATGATTCATTATAAGAAATATTCCTCAGTGCATTAGGAATCTAATTTCATCTCATGCTTAGCAATGCAAAACAGGGATAAGTATTAAAGTCAATGGATTTATATTGGGGTAAGGATGCAATTAGATCCATCCCCTTCAAATGATCTGCCTGCCTTCCCCCCATCTTATGAGTACGAAGCAACGAGCTTTCTGCTCTCCAGTTGGATAAAACTAAAAAATGAATTACAAACTTTTTTATTACTGGTGTTCAGGCTATTTGAGGTTTCAAAAGACAGTTCAGAAGAACCCCAACCAACAGAAGAAAACCCACAAACCAACCAAGAAGCTTCAGATGATTTCAGCCCATTTAAATATAATAACTAAGAACCAGTGGGGAAAATTCATTTAAATAAAGTGGCAAGTGTTATTCCTCAGGGGTCATTAAGGGTTCTGCTCAACGTTTTTGTCTGTGACATGACAGTGGGATTGAGTGCACCCTTAGCAAGTTGTGCGAGGGAAGGGGTGTCATTCAGAGAGACCTTGACAGGTTGGAGAAGTGGATCAGTGCAAACCTCATGAAGTTCAACAAGACCAATTGCAAGGTCCTGCAGCTGGGCCAGGGCAATCCCAAGCATAATTACAGGTTGGGCAGAAAATGAATTGAGAGCATCCTTGAAGAGGACTTGGGGTGCTGGTTGACAAGAAGCTCAACATGACCCAGCAGTGTATGCACGTAGCTCAGAAAGGCAGCCATATGCTGCAACAAATGAAACGGGATCAGAAAGTCAAGAGAAGTGATTCTCCTCCTCTACTCCACTCTCACAAGACCCCAGATGAAGTAGTGCATTCAGCTCTGGGGTCCCCAACACAAGAGATGCATGGATCTCTTGAAGCAAGTCCAGAGTAGCCCAAAAAGATGCTCTGAAGGCTGGAGCATCTGTGCTATGGAGGCAGGCTGAGAGAGTTGGAGTCGTTCATCCTGGAGAAGAGAAGGTTCCTGGGAGACCTCAAAGCAGCTTCCAGTGCCTACAGGGACTGACAAGAAAGCTGGAGAGAGACTTTCTACAAGAGCATGACAAGAAAGGGTGGAGTAGCTTTAGGCTGAAAAAAGGGAAATTTAGACTAGATATTAGGAAGCTCTTCCCTGTGAGTGTGGTGAGACAGTGGCGCAGGTTGCACAGAGAAGCTGTTGCTCCTCCATCCCTGGCAGTGCTCAAGGCCAGGTTGGACGGGGCTGGAAGCAACCTGCTCTAGTAGAGGTCCCTTCCCATGGCAGGGGATTGGAACTGGATGCTCTTTAAGGTCCCTTCCAGCACAAACCAGTCTGGGATTCTATGAAAATTTCATTTGAAACCAAACCAAAACCCAAATATAATATTTAACCCAAACTTAAAACAGACTTTTTCTGAATACTGCTGCTTCTTTATTTGTCTGAAAAATAATACAGTTCTTGTCTATTTTGTAGCTGGTTTTTCTATTCCAGTACTTACTGCAGGGAGAAAGTTTAATGCACATGACTAAGGGTAAGATGACTATTATCAAAATAAATTCCACTAATTCAAGAACTAATCTAAGCTGGTATCCAACATACTATATTTCATGAACTTTTCAAGTATTTTTTTCTTCTGTTTTCTTTTCTTTTTCCTTTTTTTTTTCTTTTTTTTACACAGGGTCTGTGCTTTCAGACATAACTGTGTTTCATACCTACAGAAAAGTATTTCCTAGTGTCTCTGCTGGGAATTCAAAAGGATGGCAAAAATCATCTCATAAGGAAACTGCTTGGAGTCTTGCTGCTTGAGAACAAGGAAAGATGTTCACCCATAAAACGCAGGTAGGAAATGAAACAGGAAATCTATCAGATCCAGACTTCCTCCACAAATAGAAGTTACCAAAACACGCACACCAAAAAAATATAAAGGAAATCATTGACATTTGGTCAATCAGAACAGACCTGGCTGGAGTCATTCCGGACAGAGGCTGAACTGCTGTGACTCAGCCAGCCAGGCAGGAAAGTTGCCAAGGGCCAAATGCCAGCAAAAACACGGGAAATGTGTTACTCCACTAAGGTTAGGCTCCCCACCCTCCCTCC